>PVJC01053686.1:0-10742 GCA_004026665.1 Murina feae | reverse complement strand
CCCAGAGACTCCTTACACTATCCTCATACTTTTTGATCCTTTTTCTTTTTTCTTTTTGCTTTTCCCACTGGGTGGGTTTTGCTTCTTCATATTTCATATCTTTGACTTGCTTCTTGCGATCCTCTTGTCTGCTGTTGAATGTCTGTATAATATTCTTTATTTCAGTCAGTGTATGCTTAATTTCTAGTTGGTCCTTTATTATATCCTTGAGGATCTCATTAGATTCATTGAGGATCTCACTAAATTTATCGGCAGTCTCTAGAAATTTCTTGAAAAACCTAATAACCGTGGTTTTGAACTCTATATCCTGTCGTTTTCTTTCCTCCATTTCTGTCATTTGTGACCTGTTTCTTTGTCTCCGCATTTTGGCTGCTTCCCTTTCTGGGTTAGGTGATCACTGTGAGAAATTAACCTCTAAGCCACTTGGTTATGAGAGTCAGCTGTGCTACAGTGGGAGAACTTCTGTGCTGGAGACACCCTTATGGGGCAAGAGTTGTTTCAGTGGGGCTTTTATGCTCACTGCATCTGCCCCGAGTGTGTTCCTTGTGGATCTGTTTTGTTTAGGTTAGTCCCACTCTGGCCACTGGGTTAGGCTGGCTCCTGTATCTTTAAGGAGGTGTTGATCAAGCCTTTGCCTTAGGCTACTCAGTCTTTTATATGCAAAAGCCTCTGACGAAGTTTGGGAGGGGCGGGGCCTCGGGGAGTTTGCAGGGCAGGGCGGAGCAAATAACTATGGCGCTTCTCAGCCCTGTGCTGAGAGACACCAGGTCTCTGTGTCCCACGGTAATTGCTGCAAGCAACGCTGAGAGAAACCCGCTTTGGATTTCCTCCCAGTGCCAGTCAGTCCCCCTTCTCCGGGTGTCTGGGTCCTCAGAAACTCGCCTGGAACTGGAGTTCAGAGCCGCTGGGAACTTGTGGCTCTCTCCGTTTTGGAAAAGAATCGCGTCCTCCGGCGCCAGCCCTCTCCCCGAGCCCGTGCACGCGCCTCCGCCTCCGTACCTCTATACTTTGCTTCCGCCGCTCCTCTGAGTCTCAGACTCTTTTCTAGTTGTAGGATTTTCACTCAGCCAGCCTTCCTGTGGGTGCGAGTGGTGTCCGTGTGTTCTTTTCGTGGTTTTTTTCCCCTCCCCAATATTTTATAGTTTATCTTGGCCTACACTGTTCACCCAGCCCAGGGAATTCCATGAGACCCAGCCACACCTCACTTGTGGGCTCACCCAAACTGTTTCCAGTGGTTTTTCCATGCAAACAGCCTGTCTTGACTCATGCTTTAAACTCTCCAAAAACCTCTCAAAGAAGAAGCATCTGGCCTTGGGGTACCACCAACCTCTTGCTAAGTGGCCCCAGGTCTGGCACTTTTGGCAAGCAGCCTTGGCAGCTTGACCTCTCATGACCACCTTCAAACTCAGCGCAAGTAGCAATCATCTTCAGATCGCTTTGTAGTTCATACCTAATGGCTCCAGGAAGCACACAGGTGGAGGTAGACCTTGGCCTGCACATCCCAGGAGGCCCCAGAACCACCTTCACAAGAGGAAATACTCAAGAGGAAAATTCAGTGGGTATCAGAACCCTGCAGAAGTAAGTCCTGCTCTGTGGGTTGGGCCCCTGCAGAGATGATACTTCACTCTGGTTTCAATTAGCCCTTGCAGCCAGTCAAGGGTAAATCTCTCCAATTGATAGACCAACAGCAATCAAGCTCAACTACAATAGGAGGCTATACACAGGGGGCACACTTGGAGTGCCCAGCTCTGGTGATCAGGGAGGGAAGCTGTGCCACTAGATACTACTGAACACCTACTACATAAAATCATTTTACTAAGCCTGAGAGACATACCAGCTCTATCTAATATGTAGAAGCCAACATAGGGAAGCTCCTAAAATGAGGAGACAAAGAAACATGTCCCAAATAAAATAACAGAACAAAACTCTAGAAAAAGAACTAAACAAAATGGAGACAAGCAATCTACCAGCTGCAGAATGCAAAATACTGGTTATAAGAATGTTCAATGAACTTAGGGGAAGAGTAGATGAACCAGTGAGAACATCAACAAAGTGATAAGAAACATAAAAATGGAACTAGATAACATAAAAAAGAACCAGTTAGTATTGAATAATACATTAACTGAAATGAAGAATACATTACAGGGGATCAACAGTGGAGTACATAAAGCAGAGGGTCAAATCAGAGATTTGGAAGATAAGAAAGCAGAAAACACCCAATCAGAACAGAAAAAAAAAATCCAAAAATAATGAGGATAGTATAAAGAGCCTCTGGACTTCAAGCCTACCAACATTCACATCATGAGGCTACCAGAAGGAGAACAGAGAGAGCAAGGAATTGAAAACCTATGTGAAAAAATAATGACAAAAAACATCCCTTGCCTGGTGGAGGAAATAGACATATAAGTCCAGGAAACACAGAGAGTCTCAAAGAAGAAGAACCCAAAGAGGCCCACACCAATACACATCAATTGAAATGCAAAAAGTTAAAGACAAAGAGAGAATCTTAAAAGCAGCAAGAGAAAGGCAGTTAGTTATCCACAAGGGAGCTCCTATAAGACTGTCAGCTAATTTCTCAACACAAACTTTGCAGGCCCAAAGGGATTGGTAAGAAATATTCAGTGATGAAAAGCAAGGACCTGCAACCATAATTACCCTACCCAGCAAAGCTATCATTCAGAATGGAACGACAGATAAAGAGCTTCCCAGACAAGAAAAAGCTAAAGGAGTTCAGCATCACTAAACCGGTATTACAAGAAATGTTAAAAGGTCTTTTTTAAGGTTGGAGCAGGGGTTGGAGTAATAGATGAAAAAGGTGAAGGAATTAAGAAGTACAAATAGATAGTTACAGGACAATCATGGGGATGTAAAGTACAGCATATGAAATATAGTCAATAATACTGCAATATCTATGTATGTTATCAGATGGGTACAAGATTTATCAGGGTGAAAACTTAGTAAGTGAAAAGGTGACAGGTTATTGGGTTGTACACCTGAAACTAATGTAGTGTTGTATGTCAACTGTAATTGAAAAATAAAAAATTATTTAAAGTTATATATATATATATATATATATAAATAATAAAATGCTCAAAATTATTTAAAGTTAAAAATATTAATAACAAAATTTTGAGTATCCAAAATGTACATATATTTTAATTTATATACACATTAGGGGCCCGGTGCACAAAAATTTGTGCACTCGGGAGGTCCCTCAGCCCAACCTGTGCCCTCTTGCAGTCTGGGACTCCTATGGGGATGTCTACCTGCTGGCGTGCCTGGTCAGTCTGGGTGAGGGGCTGATGGCTGTTTGCAGGCTGGCCAAGCCCCCCAGTGTGGACCTTCACCCCACTGGGGTGTGGCCAGGCTGGGTGATGGGCTGAGGGCCGTTTTCAGGCTGCCCACAGCCCCTTCAGGTTTTGGGTCCCTACTGGGGTACCTGGCCAGCCTGGGTGAGGGGTTGATGGCTGTTTTCAGGCTGGCCAAGCCCCTCAGTGGGGTCCCTCACCCCACTGGGGTGTGGCCAGCCTGGGTGATGGACTGAGGGCTGTTTTCAGGCTTTCAGGCTGCCCACAGCTCCCATTGACCCAATGTCCCAGCAAGGCTGGCTGGAAGTAGGTTTCTGGGTTTATTTTTCTTCTATAATTGATACACTATTCCTTTAAGACGAGGCCTAAGCAGGTAATGAAGCCTTCTGTTGGCTTCAGCTCTGTGGCTTCTATAATTGAGACAATGTTGCAAATATGTTGTTGCCTGGAGCCCAGAAAAGCCCAGGACGGCAAACAGTTTTACTCCTGCTGCAATGGAAGCTGCCTGTTTACTCAGCTCTGTGAGTGCCGGCCTCCACCTTGGCTGGGTTAATTTGCATACAGTCGCTGATTGGCTGGTGGGCGTGGCTTAGGCATCCTGAAGAAACGGTCAGTTTCAATATTGTGCTTTTATTAGATTAGATACTATTATTCTAATCTATTATTGATATTGTAAAACATACATAAAATGTCAATTGAAAAGGTTGACATCAAGATGAATCAAAAAGAAAACTGCTTCTGCTTTGTCCTTGCATCTATAAAACAGGTAATACTTCCAAACCAAATACACTGTTTATGTATAAGATAGATCATCCAGCTTCAAGAAGCTTGCTGAATATATTTCACAACTTTTTGTAGTGGTTGCTGTTAGTGGAGCTGACTGAATGTACAAAGTCATTTACTCTGGGTTTTGCATGGAAACAATGTCACTGTCTCCATTACTTTGCTAAAATAACATTTTGCTGTGATAGAAGGACAAACCACCATGCTTAATTTTCCTTTTAAAATTCAGACAGATCCTCTGATCTTTGTCAGTTTTCTCATTTTGTAGTCTGCATGATGCCCTAATAAAAGAGAGCTTTTATTTAAATACTAGATGGCTGGTGCACGAAATTCATGCACAGGTAGGGTTCCTACGCCTGGCTGACAATCAGGGCTAATTGGGGACTTCGGGCTGCCGGCCAGGGCCTCCCTTCCCCAGCTGCGGGCCACTGGCCACTGGCCGGGGCCTTGCTTTGTTCTGCGCCACCCCGTGGTGGTCAGTGCACATCACAGCGAGTGATCAGTCTCCCGATCGAACTCCTACGGGAACAATTTGCATGATAATTTAGATATAAACTAGAGGCCCAGTGTGCAAAATCATGTGAGACCCAGACTCCCTCCACCACTGTGGGTGGGACCCCAGATTCCCTTCGGTGCACCCACTGGCGGGACCCCAGACCCACCATGCCTGCCAGCGAGACCCCAGATCTACCATGCATGCTGGCGGGACCCCAAACTTTGCCGCCACCACTGCCACTGTGGACTTCACAAATTCATTTGTGCCTGGCTGGTCCCCATTCCTCTCTCCCAGTGTTGAGTGTCTGAGCCGTTGGTTGCTCTGAACTGCTTGGCTCTTTCCCTTAGTAACAGCTTTTACCTTCTGCCTCAATTCCTCTCCCAACGTGCACATTTCCCCTGCATGCTGCCTCCCCCTGCCGCTGGCCGCATGCACCCCAGACCCTCCCCCAAAGCAGAAGCACCTCTGCTCGCCACCTGGGTACCTGTGCCACACTCCACACCCCTGCCTGCCCAGCGTCCATCCCCCATGCCCTCTTTGCTGTGCAGCCCAGCCTGCCCACCACCTACCTTGCTGCAATCGGAGCCTGTGGGCCACGGTCACACAGTCTTTGGTCATTATGGTGTTACAGCCACAGGCTTTTTATATATATAGAAGCCTAATATGCAAGTTGTCCCTGCAGGAGTTCAACCAGGAAACCAGGAGTTTGATAGCTCACTATGACATGTGCTGACCAGCAGCGGGTGGTGCAGAATGAAGGAAGGCCCTGGCCAGCAGCCGGAAGGCCCCAATTGGCCCTGATTGCCAGACAGTCCTAGGGACCCTACCCATGCATGAATTTCATACATTGGGCCTCTGGTTGTAAATATTATTAATGTGATGGGACATTTAAATACTGTACAAAAATAGAGTAAGAAAGAAGATAGAAAATATTAGTAAACAGTGCAGTCATGAGAACCATTTCATAACTGATACCTTGTTTTCAATAACAGAAGTTATCCAGGTGTCATGCTTATGAGTATATACAATAATATTTTCATAGCCATCCATTACTTTGGCATCGCCTTTGTTAAGGACAGATTTGCAAATGGCCTTCTCAAGTTGCCCACTGCATGGCTCCATATGGACAGCTTTAATTCTTGGTTTGCATTTGTCTGCATAGATATCGATGACAAATGGGCATGCCTGATATAAAAGAAAAAACAAACCTTATTTTAGCCTTCTGGAAGAATTTAAATAAATTTATTATGAATATGTTTATCATATGATCTAAGAAGATACACTACACTTTCTGGCTTGTCCTTCTGATACACTTTTAGAAGAAAAGTTCAGTACTATAAATTTAGTGATAAAAAACATAAAATTCTGATTTTGGGTTATCATATTAATAAATAATATTCACAGAAAAAGAAAGAAACTATAACCTCTAGCAAATCAGTAACACTTCCTTAAACCATTGTACCATGCTTCCATTTATTTTAAAACTAACTCGTGTCATATTACTTATTTAATACCCTTTTCTAACTTTAAAGGCATAGAAATAACTTATCAAAGGGCTCTAAAGGAATTATGTTTACAAATGAAACTTAATAGGTGGATAAAGAGTACTGAAAGAACTAAATGCATAAAAACAAACAAACAGTTCAAAGTTAGTGTACAAGCATCTTTAAAATCCAAGGCCTAAAAATCTTTTGTGCTTTTGGAAATGGATTTTTCTAATGTTTACCTTTCAGTCTTTACCACAGCCCACAAGTTGCCTTTGCCTCTCCATCCAACCCAGTCTTCTGCTTCCCTATATTCCAGCTACTCTGATCTTTCAGGCTCCATAACAATTGAAGCTCATTCCTATGTTATAGCTTTAATACAGGGTGGGACAAAGTAGATTTACAGGTGTGAGCACACAAAACAAGAGTTTATCCTTGTACTATTATTTATTAAAAAGAGGCCCAGTGCACAAAAATTTGTGCACTGGGGGAGGGGGGGGGAGGTCCCTCAGCCCGGCCTATGCCCTCTTGCAGTCTTGGACCCCTCAGGGGATGTCCACCTGCTGGCTTAGGCCCGCTCCCGGGAGATTGGGCCTAAGCTGGCAGTCAGACATCGCTCTGGCAGCCCGGGAATCCTCGGGGGATGTCCACTTGCCAGCAGGGAGTAGACCTAAGCTGCACTCAGGCATCCTTAGTGCTACTGAGGAGGCAGGAGAGGCTCCCACCACCATAGCTATGCTGGCAGCTGGCAGCCTGACTTGTGGCTGAGCAGAGCTCCCCCTGTGGGAGTGCACTGACCACTAGGGGGCAGCTCCTGCATTGAGTGTGTGTCATAGTGACCAGTCATTCCTAGTCATTCTGCTGTTAGGGTCAATTTGTATATTACCCTTTTATTATATAGGATAGAGGCTTGGTGCACAGGTAGGGGCTGGCTGGCTTGCCCTGAAGGGTGTCCCGGATCAGAGTGGGGGTCCTGCTGGCCAGACTGGGTGAGGGGCTGTTGGCTGTTTGCAGGCTGGACACACCCCCTTCAGGGTGGGGGTCCCCACTGGGTTTCCTGGCCAGCGTGGGTGAGGGGCTGAGGGCCATTTTCAAACTGGTCATGCCCATGGGCTGGAATCAGGTATCTGGGGTTTATTTATCTTCTATAATTAAAACTTTGTAGCCTTGAGCAGGGCTCAGGGCTGGTCAGGGCAGGCGGGAAGCTTGGCTTCCTCCATTGTCGGGGCAACCCAAGCCTCCTGATCGCTCCAGCTCCATGGCCACCACCATCCTTGTAACAGAGGAAGTGATGGAATGAGGAAGTGATGATTAATTTGCATATTAATCTTTTATTAGATAGGATTACTAGAGGCCCAGTTCATGAAATTTGTGCATGAGGGGTGCATCACTCAGTCCGACCTGCACCCTCTCCAATCTGGGAGCCCTCAGGGGAGCCCTCTCCAATCCAGGAGCCCTGAAAGCTTAGACCCACCCCCCATGGTTCTCTGCTTTCTGCAGGGCTTGGCCGCTCCATGCCCACAGGCCAGAAGCTCTCTGTGGCCAAGAAGCCCTCTGTGGTTGGGGCGGAACGCTGTGGCAATGAGGCAAGCATTCTGCCAGGCCGCTCATGCTGCCCATTCTCAGCAGCCACCCCTCCCCGTCAGGACAGGGGGACTCTGGCGGGGCTGAGGGGACTGGGCACCGCCATCTTGTGGCTATGGGAGCCACCATCTTTGTGACAGAGTGATGGTTAATTTGCATATTACCATTTTATTAGATAGGAGTGTATTATTTTTCACTTAAACAACTGCAAACCTACTTTTGCTCCCCGCCTTCCCTATACGTAATGTTCTTTCTGCTTGGAAGATTCTTTCACATCTTTTTACATGGTACCTCCTCCTCCTTAAAGTTAAAGAGTTACCTCTGCAGAGAGAGCTGCTCTTATTTCCCAATCTCCTTCATTCCCCTCTTGTTCTTTACTTTGACCTCTAGCTTATTTTTTTTCAAATCACTTTTGAATTATTATTTTTTGTATTTAATTAATTGTTCTCCTTGAGGAAAGAAATTCTGACTATTTTATTCATCATTGTTTCTCAGCACCTATTTATTAGAGGTTTATCACATATAGGCATCCAAAAAATAATTATTAAATAAGTAAGTAAATTTATACATACTGATGGTCATCTTTTTATTTGGGGGACAAAAGATAAAAGCCTGAAGTTAGTTGAGCATTGACACACATTTTTACTAAAATTAAAAAAATATATCTTAATGATTCTGACCTTCACCAATAATAAATCTATCTCTTTTTTTGCTGTTCTTGCTAATCTTCACCACCTGAGGATATTTTTTCCATTAATTTTTAGAAAGAGTGGAAGGGAGGGAAAGTGGGAGGAGGAGGAGGAGAAAAGAGAGAGAGAGAGAGAGAGAGAGAGAGAGAGAGAGAGAGAGAGAGAGAGAAAGAAAGAAAGACTGATGTGAGAGAGCCACATAATTGGTTGCCTCCCACATGTGCCCGGACCAGGGTCAGGAATTGAACCTGCAGCCCGAAAGGGTACATGACCCTGACTGGAATCAAACCTGTGACTCTTTGGCGTGTGTGCCAACACTCTAACCACTGGGAAACATTAGCCAGGCAAACTTACCTTTTTAAAAGAAAGACAATACAATTTTAAAAATCATTGAATTAGAAGGCAGAAGACTTGGTGTGTAATATGGTTTTGCCATTTACTAGCTACATGACCCGGGGAAATTAATTTCTATAACACTTAGTTTCTTCATTGAAAAAGTAGGATTAAATAAAATATATTCTGCCAAGGGTGTTGCAACTACCTAATATGTGATTGGCCATCCCAAGAGTATGACTCTCCAACACCCTCAATGAGTTATGTTTCCTTACACTCCCAAAGAATAAAATCTTTCTGGAATAAGATTTCGGAATACAGTGATCCCATTCAAAGCAGTTACACCACTCCAGGTAGTCATAAAAAATTTTTTCCTTCATGTTGGTTAACAAAATAATTAATATAGTCTAAGTCCCATGGGTACAACAAACCAGTTTAAATTATTTAACTCAAGCAGTCACAGATAATAAAAAAGACTTGATTTTTTCTTGATCAAACAGGGAGGGTCTATACCAATGCTAATATTACATGTTGTACCTGGATTAACACTACAAGTGAAACCATCTACAGTTAATTAAAAGAGCCTGATGGGTGTGGCTCGGTTGGTTGCCTGTGTGTAACACCATGCACCAGGAGATCTCCTGTTGGATTCCCAGTCAGGGCCATTTCCCAGTAGGCAGTGTGCAGAGGCAGCCGATATATATTTCTCTCTCATTGATGTTTCTCTCTCTCTCTCTTCCTTCCCCTTCTTCTCTCTGAAATCAATAAAAACATATTTTTTTTGAAAAAGAGCTAACTATAAAATATTATACAAAGACGACTCTGGAGGTCCTTGGAACTTATCTTGGCCAAACTTGGAAAATCTAGGGTCATGATTCTGGAGTGCCCTCCAGTCCCTTCTTATAATACTCCTTCCTATACTTTTTTGTGTCAGAGTTTAAATGTTGTCCAGTGTGTTAAAATGCTTCTGTATAGTATTGTTCCAAAAGATGACTTAAAGACAAACACAGGATGAAATCATGATAAATGCACAAACTGTAAATCAGATCCCCACAGACGAAACGATTAAAAAAAATCTGCAACAGTGGGTGGGTGAATTTTTGATGACGTCTTCCACAGCATTAGCTAAATGAAATCAAAAGGGGAGGTTGGAATAAAAAAGTTTCTACAAACATATGAAAAAAACAAAACACAATTATTGTGTTGTCATGGTAATGAATAGTCACCAGAACTGGTTTAAATCTGTTAACTGATCTGCAACAAGTTACCTCAATGAACATGGTTTTGTAAGCCAACTGGTGTCAACTCCTTACTTTTGAAAGTAAAGCAGTCAGGGACAGATTCATGTCAATAAATGCACCATTGAGTGCCAAACAAACAACAGTCTCACCTGAGTAACCATGCTTCCCCCAAATCCTGTAATAAAATGAACATTTTGCTCAGAGAACGCAACTAACCATATAGCTCTCCCTTACAGTAAGCAATGAATTCTGTTTTGCCTTTTTATTTCACTTACTCAGTGGTGGTCTCATCATCCTTTGAATTTCCACTGTATATATTTTTTACCTTTTGAATTTCCAATGATGTGAATATATTATATAGTGAATAAATGAATAAACTTTAAGTTTAAAAAGTTTTATCTTGAAGATCCTTTTTGCCTATGATTTCAAAGGTCAATGACATCAGTAAATGCTATAAAATGTTTTAAATTACTCTTAACTAATTTTTCTATTAAGTGAAAACATGTACAAAGATGCAATATTATTCATAGATCAGATTCTGATTTTGTACCATGGTTAAAATGTGGGGTTCAGTGAATGTTAGGTTAAAGTAGGATATAAAAGTGACTGTAACTATTTTCCTCCCATCTTCTATAATAAAAGCGAAACATGCAAATGTGACCATTACCACCAGCCAATCAGAGCGGCTGTATGCAAATTAACCCAGCCAAGATGGAGGCCAACAGCCACGGAACTAGAGCAAACCAAAGGGTTCTGTTGCAACTGCCTGCCTATGCTGGCAGTTGGAAGTGGCACCAGGGCACCAGGGCACCAGGAAGTGGGAA
>PVJC01053685.1:0-10746 GCA_004026665.1 Murina feae | reverse complement strand
GGGGTTTTCCCTGCTTTCTGGTGGCTGGAGGAAGATGGGCAGTAGGCAAGCTTGGGAGGCAGGCCGCACCCAGCCCTGGCCACAGCTCAAAAAAGAGAACAACATGCAGGGGAGGGCAAGAGTCTGAGAGATCATCATAGAGGGGGTGCCTGCTCCAAGCCTCCACGGTGTGCCTGGGGACAGGCCCCCAGCAGGTAGAGACACACAGGAGGACTGCTCCGAGCCTCAGATGCGGCTGGGGGCAGGTCCCCAGTGGCGACACACACACACACACACACACACACACAAAAGGCGCCTGGCAGACTGGGGCCATCATAGGACATCCACTGAGGGGTCCCAGACTGTGAGAGGGCACAGGCCGGGCTGAGGGACTCCCTCCACCTCAAGTGCACAAATTTTTGTGCACCGGGCCCCTAGTAATAAAATAATATGAATAACTCTATTACAACAAACTTGACAACCTACACAAAATGAGTATATTACTACCAAAATACAACCTTCCAAAATTCAATCAGGAAGAATCAGAAAAACTGATTAGGCTGACAATTGCTGATGAAATTGAAGCAGTAATAATAATAATAGTAATAACAATAATATAAAAAACTCCAGCAAACAAAGTTCCAGTCTAGACAGATTCACGGGGGAGTTTTATCAAATATTCAAAGAATAAATAATACTTCTACTCCTCAAACTATTCCCGAAAAAGGAACACTTCCAAAGTGTTCCAAGAGAAAGGAACACTGCCAAACTGTTTCTATGAGACCAGCATCACTCTAATTCCAAATCCAGTTAAGAAAAAGGCAAGGAAAGAGAACTACATACCAATCTCTCTGGTAAACATAGATGCTATAATCCCAACAAAATTTTAGCAAACAAGATCCAGCTGTACATTAAAAAGATCATGCATCAGGACAAAGTAGAATTTATTCCGGTATGCAAGGCTGGTACAATATTCACCAAACAATAAATGTGATACAGCACATAAACATTATGTGAGACAAAAATCACATGATAATATCAGCCAATGCAGAAAAAACATTTTACAAAATCTAACATACTTTTTTTGATAAAAACTCTCAGCAAAATGGGATGAGAGGGAACATACCTCAGTATATTAAAGGTCATTTTCGATTGGGTTGTTTGTCTTCCTTTTGTTAAGCTGCTTGAGTTCCCTATAAATGTTGGACATTAAACGCTTATCAGAGATATCATTGGTAAATATGTTCTCTCATGCAGTGGGTTTTCTTGGGCAATGGATCTAAATAGATACTTTTCTAAAGAAGACATAAGGAAGAGCAAGAGACATATGAAAAGATGCTCAAAGTCACTAATCATCCAAGAGATACAAATCAAAACAACCATGAGGTACCATTTCACACCTATCAGAATGGCTATCATCAACAAATCAACAAAGGACAAATGCTGGCAAGAATTCGGAGAAAAAGGAACACTTGTGCACTGCTGGTAGGAATGCAAACTGATGCAGCCACTGTGGAGAACAGTGTGGAGTTTCCTCAAAAAAAAAAAACCCTGAAAATGGAACTTCCATTTGACCCAGTGATCCCACTTCTAGGAATATATCCCAAGAAACCAGAAACACCCATCAGAAAGGATATATGCACCCGTATGTTCATAGCAGCACAATTTACAATAGCTAAGATTTGGAATCAGCCTAAGTGCCATCAGCAGATGAGTGGATTTAAAAACTTTGGCACATCTATACAATGGAATACTATGCTGCTGTAAAAAGGAAGGAACTCCTACCATTTGCAACAGCATAGATGGAGCTGGAGAGCATTATGCTAAGTGAAATAAGTCAGTCAGAGAAAGATATATATCACATTATCTCACTCATTTGTAGACTATAAAAAACCAACATAAACTGATAAACAAAAACAGATCTAGAGACAGAGAGGCATCAATCAGATGCTCAAACCTCAGAGGGAAGGTAGGGGAGGGTGGGAGTAAGGGAGAGAGATCAATCAAAGGACTTATATGCATGTATGTAAGCATAAATGATGGACACAGACAACAGAGGTTGAGGGTGAGGGCAAGACTGGGAGGATGAGAAGACAATGGAGGGATAAAGACACATTTTTAATACCGTAATAAAATTTTTTAAAAAGAATATATATATATATATGTAAATTTTTTTGAAAGCCATATATGACAAACCTATAGCCAACATCATACTTAATGGGCAAAAACTAAAAGCATTTCCCCTAAGAACAGGAACAAGACAGAGATGCCCTCTTTCACCACTACTAGTATTGTCAACATGGTTCTGGAAGTCCTGGCAACAGTGAACAGATAAAAAGAATAAAAGGCATCTAATTTGGAAAAGAGGAAGTAAAACTCTCATTATTGACAGATTACATGATACAGTACATAGAAAACCCTAAAGAGTCTACAAAAAAATGCTACTAGACTTAATAAATGAATACAGAAATGCAGTAGGATACAAAATTAATACCCAGAACTCCATAACATTTTTATACACCAAAAGTGAACTCTCAGAAAGAGAAATTAAAAAACAATCCCATTTACCTTTGCAGCAACAAAAAATTATGATACTTAGAAATAAACTTGACCAAGGAGGTAAAAGGCCTATACTCAGAATACAACAGTACATTGAAAAAAGGGATAGAGGAAGGTATTAAAAGGTGGAAAAATATACCATGTTCATGGATTGGTAAAATCAACATTATTAAAATGTCCATGCTACCCAAAGCGATCTATATATTCAATGAAATCTCCATTAAAATACCAATACATATTTCACAAATCTAGAACAAACACTCCAAAATTTATATGGGACTAAGAAAAGGAACCCAAATAGCTGTAGCAATCTTGAGAAGCAAAGTTGGAGAAATCACAATACCATATATCAAGTTATATTACAAAGCCACTGTACTCAAAACAACCTGGTACTGGGACATAAACAGGCATATAGATCAATGAAACAGAATAGAGAACCCAGAAATCAACTCAAGCCATTTTGTCAATTAATATTTGACAAAGGAGGCAGGGGTATACATTGGGGCAGAGCCAATCTTTTTAATAAACGGTGTTCCAAAAATTAGACTGGTACATGCAAAATAATGAAACTTGACCACAAATTTACAGCATATACAAGAATAAACTCAAAATGGATAAAAGATTTAAATGTAAAAAATGAAACCATAGAAGTCCTAGAAGAAACCATAGGTACCAAAATATCAAACATATTGGCAATACGTTACCAATACATCTCCTAAGACAATAGAAACTAAGAAGAAAATAAACAAATGGAACTACATCAAAAAAAAAAAAAAAAAAAAAACTGCAGCATAGTATTCCATTGTGTAGATATACCACAGTTTGGAATTCTTACCATTTGCAACAGCATGGATGGAACTGGAAAGCATTATGCTAAGTGAAATAAATCAGTCAATGAAAGAAAAATACCACATGATTTCACTCATTTATGGATAATAAAAACCATTATAAACTGATGAACAAAAATAGATACAGAGGCAGAGCAGCATCAAAAAGACTGTTAAATTACAGCGGGAAGGCTGGGGAGGATTAAGGTGAGGTTAAGAGATCAACTGAAGGTCTTATATGCATGCATATAAGCATAACCAATGGACACAAGACTCTGGGTTGTAGGGGAGGCTGGGGGAAGGTCAAGGGGAAAAAAGGAGACATATGTAATACTTTTTGTAATACTTTAATCAATAAAACAAATTAAAATAAATAAAAAACTTCTGTACTGCAAAATAAATCATCATTTAAATAACAAGATAGCCCACTACATGGGAGAACATATTCACCAACGATACATCTGATAAAGGGTTAATCTCAATAATATAAGGAACTCATACAACTTAACATAAGGAAGACAAACAATTCAATTTAAAAATGGGGCAAAGTACATAAACACACCCTTCTCCAAAGTGGATACTTAGAAAGCCAAGAGGCATATGAAAAAATGCTCAAAGTCACTTCATTAATCATCTGAGAGATGCAAATCAAAACTACAAAGAGATATCACCTCACACCTATCAGAATGGCTATCATTAACAAATCAACCAATGACAAGTGTTGACCAGGTTGTAGACAAAAGGAACCCCAGTTTACTGCTGGTATGAATTTATACTTGTACAGCCACTGTGGAAAACAGTATGAAGTTTCCTCAAAAAATTAATAATGAACTTCCATTTGACCCAGTGATCCCATTTCTATGAATAGCTCCCAAGAAACCAATCAGAAATAACATACGTACCCTTATGTTCATAACCACAAAATTTACAATAGCTAAGATTTGAAAACAGCTTAAGTGCCCATCAGCAGATGAGTGGATAAAAACAAAAAACAAAAAACAAACACACAAAAAAACTATGGTCCATTTACATAATTGAATACTACATGGTAAAAAAAGAAAGACCTCTTGCCACTTGCAACAGCATCAATGAACCTGGAGAGTATTATGCTGAGTAAAATAAGCCAATCAGGGAAAGATAAGTAGTATCACATGATCTCACTCATATCCTGGATCTAATGAACCAAATAAACTGATGATCAAAAATAGACCCAGAGTCGTAGAAGCATGAACAGACTGTTGAACCTCAGAAGGGAGGCTCTGGAAAGTGAGTGGGAAGAGACTAACCAATGAACTTGTGTGAATATGTGCATGATCCATTGGCACAGACAATGGGGTGCTGAGGGCCTGGGAAGTGGAGAGGGGGACTGGAGTGGGCCGGAAGAGGTTATTGGCAGAAAAAAGAGAAAGTATGTAATATTCTCAACAATAAAGATTTAAGTAAAATAAAATAAAGTGAAATGAAAGGGTAACTAAGAAAGCACCAATCAAGAGATATGAAGGAAATGAGAGAATATGGGTCAGGCAGGTTTTGAAAGATAAGAGCTTAATCTGACCTGGATGCTAATAAAATATTCCTTTTGTCTATTTCAATAATAATAATAATAATAATAATAATATTAAAATAAGAACATACCCGCCCAAGGCACCTAGTGCAACACACTACCCAGACCCCAGGACTGTAAGCTGTGAGTATCCAGAAGAATCCCCTAATGCAACACCACACTCAGGTTCCAGGATTGGGCACTGTGAGTGCAAGCCAGAGGTACCGCACATGCATCCACACCTGGGTTCTGGGACCCTGCACTGAATGCACACTAGAGAGAACTCTCACACTATCCCACCCATGTGTAGTGAGTGCACACCAGAGGAAACTAGTTGCCACCCCACCCTGACCCCTGGACAGTGCAGTGAGTGCACGCCAGAGGAACCTTACACACCACCCTGCCACAGGCACCAGAGCACACAGCGAATTGCATGCCAGAAGGCTCTGGGACCTTGCAGAGCATCACACACAAGAGGAACTGTGCACATGTCCACCCATCCTGGGTATCTGCAGTGGACACTTGAGGGACCAGATCCATGGGAAAAGGGGGTACAACTGAGAGCAGAGTCAATAACGGTTTGAGTCTCAAGGCAGACCCAGCCTCTGGGCTAAGGCCACTGGACTACTATAGGCTTTAATTTCCTGGACCTCAATTAGGTTGTACAGTGCCACAAAGAGATAGCAACTCTCATTGCATATAAATAAATACAAAGGTACAGCAAAAAAAAAAAAAAAAAAAAAGAAATGGGGAGAAAAAGGAAAAATACCCAAAGAAAGGAAAAGGAGTAATCACCAGGAAAGGACCTAAATGAAATGGAGGCAAGCAATTTGTCAGATAAATAATTCAGAGTAATGGTTATAGAGATACTCAAACATTTGACTGAGAAATACAAGCAGCTCAATGAGAATTATAAGGAGCTGAATGAAAAATTCACCAACATGGATAAGAATCAAGAAGAAATGCAGAATGACACAGTTGCAATAAAGAGCACCGTGGAAGGTTTCAACAGTAGACTATAAGGAGCTGAAGACAGAATCAGAAAATAAGAAGACAGGGTAGAAAAAAAACACACAATCTGAACAATAATTGAGAAAAATAAATGATAAAGCAGGAGGAGAGTTTAAGGGAGCTTTGGGACAACATGAAACAAAGCAAAATCCATGTAATAGAGAACCAGAAGGAGAAGAAGCTAAGCAAGGACTAGAAATGCTGTTTGAAGAAATAATAACAAAACTTCCTCTACTTAAGGAAGAAAAAAGTCACACAAATCCAAGAAGCATAGAGAGTTCCAAACAAGATGTACCCAAACAGACCCACACCAAGACACATCATAATTAAAATGGCAAGTGGCAACGACAAACAAAGAATCTTAAGGGCTGCAAAAGAGAGACAGAAAGTTACCTACAAGGGATCTCCCATTAGACTATCAAATGATATCTAAATAGAAACACATCAGGTCATAAGGTAGTGTCATAAAGAATACAAAGTAAGGAAAATCAAGGGACTGAATCCAAGACTATACTATCAGGCAATGCTGTGATTCAAAATTAAAGATACAATCAGGATTTTCACAGACAAAAACCGGCTAAGTGCATTTATTACCACCAAACCAGCAATGCAAGAAATCCTAAAGGGACTGGTGTAAGAAGAAGGAATAGAAAGAGTGGGAGAAACACAGACATAAAGAATAAAAATGGCAATGAAAAAGTCCCTATCCTATATAATAAAAGCCTAATATGAAAATCTACCAAATGGCAATATGACCCAGTCACTATGACACACACTGATAACCCAGGGGCAGATGCTCAATGCAGGAGCTGCCCCCTGGTGGTCAGTGCACCCCCACAGGGGGAGCACCGCTCAGCCAGAAGCTGGGCTCACGGCTGGTGAACACAGTGGCAATGGCAAGAGCCTCTCTCACCTCCGCAGCAGCGCTAAAAACCCCTCATGGAGAATGGGCCTCAGCTAGCAGGCAGGCATCCCCCTAGGAGTCCCAGACTGTGAGAGGGCACAGGCCAGGCTGAGGGACCCCCCCCCCCAATGCATGAATATCATGCATAGGGCCTCTAGTCAATAATAACCATAAATGTAAATGGATTAAATGATCCAATCTAAAGGCATAAGGTGGATGAATGGTTAAGAAAACATGAACCATATATATACTGTCTACAAGAGACCCACCTCAGAACAAAGGACTCACACAGACTGAAAGTGAAGGGATGGAAAAAATATTTTCAGGCAAATGGAAATGAAAGTACACTGGAGTAGCAATACTTATATATGACAAAATAGACCACAAAATGAAGTCCATATTAAGAAGGAATGCCTCTTTATAAGAGATCAATGCAACAAGAGGATATAACTCTGATAAACATATATGCACCAAGTACAGGAGTACCCAAATACATAAAAAACTTCTAGAATACATCAAGGGAGAGATCAACAGCAATATAGTCATAATAGGAACTTTAATACCCCACAAACATCACTGGATAAATCCTCTAAACAAAAAAATCAGCAAAGAAACAGAAATCCTAAATGACTCACTAGATCAGATGGAATTAACTGACATCTTCAGAACATTTCACCCCAAAGCCAGCAAATACACATTCTTCTCAAGTATGCATATGCCATTTTCAAAGATAGACCACATATTGGGGCACAGGCAAAGTCTCTTCAAATTCAAGAAGATAGAAATAATATCAAGAATCTTCTCAGATCACAATGGTATAAAATTATAAATCAACTCCAATAAAAACAATGAAAAAAATATCAAAAACTTGGAGGCTAAATAGCATGCTATTAAACAATGATTGGGTTACCAAAGAGATCAAAGAAGAAATAAAAAGCATCATGGCAACGAATGACAATGAAAACACAACAATCCAAAACCTATGGGACACGGTAAAAGCAATCCTGAAAGGGAAATTCATAGCACAACAGGCCTACCTCAAAAACAAAAACAAAAACCTCCTGATATTAAGTTATCTAACCATACAACTTTGAGGAATAGAAGAACTAGAAAGAGAGCAACAAGAAAAGCCCATAGTAAGCAGAGGAGGGAAATAATAAAGGTTAGAGCAGAAATGAATGGCATAGGAAAAAAATACAAAAGATCAATTAAACCAAGGACTGGGTCTTCGGAAAGATAAACAATAATGATGGTCCTCTAGCCAGGCTCATCAAGAAACAAAGAGAGAGGACCCAAATAAACAAAATTAGAACCCAAACAAGTTAGGTCATAAATGACCCTACAGAAATACAAAGGATTATTAAAAAAAAAATACTATGAACACTATTCCATCAAACTGGAAGACCTAGACAAAATGGACATATTCCTTGAAAAAATATAACTTTCCAAAACTCATTTAGAAAAAAATGAGTAAACCAGATAGTCCAATAAATACTGATGAAATCAAAGCCATGATAAAAACAAACAAACAAACAAAAACAAACAAACAAAAAAACTTCCAACAAATAATGCTAGGACAGCTCCACAGGGCAGTTTTACCAAACATTCAAAGAATAACTAACATCTATCATCCTCAGAGCACTTCCAAGCTCTTTTAAGTCTGCATTACACTAATCCCAAAACTAGATAAAGGCACTATAAAGAGAATTATAATTCAATAACACTGATGAGTATAGATGCTAAAATCTTCAACAAAATATTAGCAAATAGATAATCAAGATAATGGCATAGGTAAACACCTATACTTGCTGCCTCTCACAACCACATCAAAATTACAACTAAAAGGCAGAACAACTACCACCCAGAACTGTGGGAAAGCTGACTGAGTGGAAGTTCCACAACTAGAGAGGTGAAGAAAGTCCATCGAGACTGGTAAGAGGCATGGAGGCGTGGAAAGTGCTGGCACCTGGATGTGCTGCCCTTTTAATCAGGAGGGAGATACAAGCTACTGCTTGCTCTGAACTCCAGTTCAGGGTGAGACTCCAGGGGACTCAGACACATATGGGGAGAAACTGGACTCTCTGGCATCAAAACAGGAATGTGAGGGCGACCTTCTCTCAAAGGTGTTTGCAGTGATCATTGTTCCTGTGTGGGGGCATGGGGCATGGAGACCCGGAGACCTCTCTGGTGTAGGGCTGACTGGCAGCCATTGCTGTTTACTCCACCCTGGTGATTCCCAGAGACCTCACCCCACCCAATTTACAACCCCACCCAAGCTGTGTGCATCAGCTTTTGCATATGAATGACCTGTCCTTTATTTTCCTAAAACCTGTCAAGCTTCAGGTGCGTCAGAGAGCCTCAGAGCTTCCAAAAGAAGACCCAAGGCCCGGCAGCAGCAGCCTGCCTTGCTTCACAGCTGAGCCTTGTCTGGGCACTTCCAAACCCCATACAAAGAGGAGGAATCTGCAGATGTCGCTGTAGCTCTGTAGTGGTTGACCTTGTACCTCCTTGGAGATCCAAGAGCCAGTGTACCCACTGGTCAGAGTGAGACCATACTGGATTACAACTGTTCACATCCATAAGAAATACACTCAAGGGGCAAACTCAGTGAGCACCAAAACCCCATTGAAGCAAGTCCTGTCCCATAAGGGCGTCTCCTGCACAACAGATCTTCCAGTGTAGACACAGCTGGTCACCACAGCCAGTTGGCCTGGAGGACAATTCCTCCCAGTGATACCAATAGCAATCAAGGATTAACACCAACAAGAATGTGTAAAAAGCCCACAAAGGGGTGCACCAAGAGTGTCCACCTCAGGTGACTGGAGAGGCTGAGCCACTGGGCCCTATTAGACACCTATCACACAAGACCACTCTATCAAATCAAGGAGACTTAGTAGCTACCCAGTACATAGAAACAAACACAGAGAAAGAACCAAAATACAGAGACAAAGAAACAAGTCACAAATGAAATAAATGGATGAAAATAAAATACTGGATATAGAGGTCAAAACCACAGTTATAAGGTTACTTAAGAATCTTCTAGAAACCTCTGAGAAATTGAGTGAGACTCTCAAGGATATGAAAAAGGACCAATCAGAAATTAAGCATACACTGACTGAAATAAAAAATAATATACAGAGATCCAACAGAAGACTAGAGAATCCCAAGAATCAAGTCAAACATTTGAAATATGAAGAATCAAAAAAACACTCAACAGGAAAAACAAAAAGAAAAAAAAATCCAAAAATATGAAGATAGTGTAAGGAGCCTCTGGCACAACTTCAAACATACCGATGTCTGAATTATGGAGTTCCAGAAGAAGAGAAAGTGCAAGATATTGAAAACCTATTAGAAGAAATAATGTCAGAAAACTTCCCCTATCTGGTGAAAGAAATAGACTTACAAGTCCAGGAAGCACAAAAAGTCCCAAACAAGTGAAATCAAAAGAGGACCACACCAAGACACATCATAATTAAAATGCCAAGAGCAAAAGACAAAAAGAGAATCTTAAAAGCAGCAAGAGAAAAATAGTTACCTACAAGGAAGTACCCATACGACTGTCAGCTGATTTCTCAACAAAAACTATGCGGGCCAGAAGGGAGTGGCAAGAAATATACAGAGTGATGAATAGCAAGAAACTACAACTGATATTTCTCTACCCAGCAAAGCTATCATCCAGAATTGAAGGTCAGATAAAGAGCTTCACAGACAAGAAAAAGCTAAAGGAGTTCATCACCACCAAACCAGTATTACATGAAATGCTAAAGGGTATTCTCTAAGTAGAGGAAGAAGAAAAACATAAAGATAAAAAAATTATGAACAACAAAGTGACAACAAATACATATCTATCAACAAGTGAACCTAAAAATCAAATGAATAAAAAACCTGATGAACAGAACAGACTGGAGAATGTAATAGAATCA
>PVJC01053684.1:0-10760 GCA_004026665.1 Murina feae | reverse complement strand
ACTTTACCCAGCAAAGCTATCGTTCAGAATTGAGGGTCGGATAAAGACCTTCACAGACAAGAAAAAGCTAAAAGAGTTCATCACCACCCAACCAGTATTATATGAAATGCTGAAAGGTATCCTTTGAGAATAGAATAGAATCAGAGGCATAGAAAGGGAGTGGACTGACAATTTTCGGGGGTTAAGGGTGTTGGGGATGGGTGAAGAGACTGGACAATAATTGTACACCTATGGATGAGGACAATGGGGGGGCAAGGTCAGAGGTTGGGGTGGGAATTGGGAGGTGGGGAGTTATGGGGGAAAAAAGAGGAACAACTGTAATAATCTGAACAATAAAGATAAATTTAAAAAAAAATCTGGTGAACAGAATAAACTGGTGAATATAACAGACGTAGGGAAATTGAAAGGGAATGGACTGATAATTCTTGGGGGGAAGAGGGTGTGAGGGGTGTGGGAAGAGACTGGACAAAAATCTTATACCTATGAATGAAGACAGTGGCAGGGGTAAGAGCATGGCGGGATGGAACCAGGTGGACGGGAGCTATGGGGGTTAAAAAAAAAAAGAAACATCTGTAATAATCTGAACAATAAAGATTTTTTTAAAAAGTATAAAAGTAAAAAGGTCTTTGAATATTTCTGTGAAACGCAACCTTTAGAAGTTTTTTTTCTTTTTGTCTTTTTGTTGTTAATCCACATCTGAGGGTATTTTTTCTGTTGATTTTTAGAGAGAGTGGAAGGGAAGAGGAGAGACAGGGAGAGAGAAACATCAATGTGAGAGAGATACATTTGATCAGTGCCTGCTGCATACACCCTGACCAGGACTGGGGATTGAGCCTGCAACCGAGGTACATGCCCTTGACTGGAATTGAACCTGTGACCTTTCAGTCCATGGGCCGAAGCTTTGTCCACAGAGCCAAACTGTGCAGGGCATGTTTAGAAGTCTTTGATAAGAACTAGTATAAGAAGATGAAAATAATATGGTATGCTGCAGCATTAAATATTACTGTCAAAAATAAAATTAAAAAAATAGAATTTTAGCCCTAACCGGTTTGGCTGAGTGGATAGAGTGTCGGCCTGCAGACTGAAAGGTCCCAGGTTCAATTCCGGTCAAGAGCACGTACCTTGGTTGTGGGCACATCCCCAGTGGGAGGTGTGCAGGAGGCAGCTGGTCGATGTTCCTCTCTCGTTGATGTTTCTAACTCTCTATCCCTGTCCCTTCCTCTCTGTAAAAAATCAATAAAACATATTTAAAAAAAGTATTTTAAGAAAATTTTCAACATTTCCATTCAATTGTTTTTCACTGCTGATCCACAGAAACCTGAAGTGACTATGCCCAGTCAGATGTCTGTACTGCCTTCTTTAAGTGACAATTCTTTTATCTTTTATCTACATAGGCTCAACTGAAACTGCGATATTATAGCGATTATGACAATTATGTTGTTATTGGACTCTCCAGCTCCCCTCCCACTTTTTAGACAAATATTTATATGTTAGCCCAGCTGGTGTGGCTTAGTGGTTGAGTGTCCACCCATGAACCACGTCAGTTTGATTCCCACATGGCACATGACCAGGGTTTTGGGCTCCATCTCCAGTAGGGGGCGTGCAGGAGGCAGCTGATCTATGATGATTCTCTAAAATCAATAAAAATGTTTTAAAAAATTAACAAATATTTACATGTTAAATATTAAAATGAACGATTTTAGCCCTGGATACATAAGAGTGCAGTTGAGAAGATTGTTGAATCAAAGGCTTTTAGACTTAAGCATAGCTGCTGCAGACAAAAAATTAGGCCCCAAACAAATTCATTCTATAAAATTTGGGGTGGAAAATGGCAATGAAAATTTTATGGTAAATCTATAGGACAATTAAAATAGGGAAAATAATTAAATAAATTCTTAAATCTTACACTGCCACTTGAGAGAAATCCATTAGTCAAATGGGAGAGATATATTGTCTTCTTTCATATTAATTCCTGTGGGAGCAAAAAACCAGGGAAAGAGGGGAAGAAACCTCTCAACCCCTGAGTGTCAATGAAATGTACCCATTAAGCCCAGCTGGTGTGGCTCAGTTGATTGAGTCTAGTCCCATGCACCAAGAGGTGGCCAGTTCGATTCCCAATCAGGGCACATGCACAGGTTGCTGGCTTGATCACCAGTGGGAGTTACAGGATGCAGCTGGTGGATGTTTCTCTCTTTCTCTCTATCCCTTCCTCTCTCTGTAAGATCAATGAAAACATATTTTAAAAAGAAATGTATCCATTAAAATTTTGATCTATATTAAATGTTTCTAAACTATTAATTTCACCTTGAGAAAAGAACAAGAAGTCCACAAGCTAAATTTCTAAGCATTAAACTTGTCTAGGTTGTCACCATCAAAGATTGGTTTCCAATGGGCTCAAACTGACCCCAAAATATTACTAAATAAGCCTTATTTCTATTGCTGTGCATTTCTACTGAATCGATTCTAACTGCCAATGTGATTAGGAAAGCAGTTTCTACTGTTGGCTCCAAAATTCAAATTATCCATGTATGCAACAAACTTCAGAAGTCGGCAACAGGGCCTTCATGACCGAGTTCTAATACCATACTTTTTTTTTTTTTGCCAAAAATGCAGATTGAGTGAGAGAGTAATTCTCAGGAAAATGGTCATTATATGTGAATACTCATTAGATATGCACAGATCTTACCAGTTGTAATTTTGAGCTGCCATGGAACCTGTGAAGTCACTCCAAATATTTCTCAGTGGGGGTTGAGGTTAGGAGGTAGAAGTTCTCCTAATTTCCAATAATTAAAAAAAGTTCTAATTTGTTTCAAACCATTTGCTTCTTACCAGATAACTATTCTTTTTCATTTACTGTAAGAACTTCAAACCGTTGGCAAAAAAAAAAAAAAATCTCGCCAAACTTGCATTGGGGCGAAACGACCGTGCACGCGTCCGCGTAGATAAGGAGGCTGCACTTACTCCGGGGAGCCGAGAGCACTGATTATTCAAATGAGCCATTTCCACACTCGCGGTTCCCATTCCGAAACCCCGGCCGCGGTGGCCACGCGGAGCGCAGCCCACGACTCTCCTGGGCGCGGCGGCCGGGAAGGGACCTGCGGGAGCGCCAGTCGGCGGGTCGCTCTCGGGTCCCGGAGGCCCACACTCACGCGTGGACATTCCAACTCCCACCTTGGGAAGGAAGGGAGCTCCTGGTCCGGGGACCTGCATTCCGCCCCGCACGCTGCTCCGCGACGCTGAGCGCCTGGGCGTCCCTTTCCCCGAGGAGCCGCCGCCGCCACCTGCCCGAGGCCAAGGCAATAACCCGCGGCAAACGGTGAGTCTGGGCCCCGCAGGGAGGGGTGCCGGGGAGCGCCCTGGGTCCTTTCCGCCCCGCGGTTTCGTTCCGGACTGCAGCTCCGACGCGGAGCAAGAGCTCCCAGGCGGGCGGGGCGGCTCGGCAACCCGCACCCGCGGGGGTCCCGGCGGGCGGGGGGAGGAGCGGCGGCCGCGGCCTCGGCCTCGCAGGGGGCGTGGCTCCGCGCCGCGCCGCCCCCTCCCCCTCCCCGGCCCTCCCCTCCCCCTCGCCCTTCCTCCCGCCCCCGCAGTAGGAAAAGGAGAGGGAGGAGGGTAGGAAAGTGCTGTTCTGTGGAAAGGGGCGGAAGGAGGGGAGGAAAAAAAAAAAGAGAAAAAGGGAACAGAAACATGGCCGTCGGCGCTGTGGACGGCCGCGCCGCGGACAGCTCCTAGGCGCTCGGGCGCCCGCACGGCCGGCCTCCGCGAAGAGGCGCCGGCGCGAGTCCGCGCTCCCGGCCGTTAGCCGCGCGGCGCCCCCGAGACCCAGCCCGGAGGCGGCGCAGGCGCAGAGAGGGCGGCGGCGGCGGCGGCGAGAGCCAGTCCCCCGCCCGGCCCCGCCAAGGGCGCCCAGGCCGCGAAGCCGGTGCGTCCATGCCCCAGGAAGGGGCCGTGTCCGGGTGGCGCTGAAGGAGCGGCGGCAGGTGAGCGGTGGCGGAAGGCCTTTCGCAGAGGCTCCCCGCGCGCACCTTCTCGGGGTCCGCGCTCCCGTGCGGCGAGGGCGCGGGGCAGGTAGCCACGCGGGGTGGGGAGGTCAGAAGGCCGGCCTGCGGGGGGTACCCGAGGAGGCGGAGAGTGGTCGGGGCCGGCGTCCCGGCCTAGTTTCTCCGCGGTTTCCGGGGGCGGGGAGTCCCCGGAGCCTGCGGGGCGTGATGGGGAGCGGCCGGGCCAGGAAGGGCCTCCCCACGCCACCGCCCTGGCCCCTGAGAGCCACTTGCGGGGGAGCCCGGGGATCTGGGCCCTGGGGACTCCCGGGGCGCCGCCGCCCGCGTGGGGGCAGGGCGGGGCGGGGGCGGGGGCGGTCGGGCGGGGGCTGCGGCCCGGCGGCGGGAGCTCGGGCTTCTCCGCGGCGAGAGCGGGGCGCGGGCAGGTGTCGCAGGTACACGGAGAGCGTTTCCTCCTCTGCCGGCCGCGGCCGCTCCTGGCGACTCCTTTGTTGGGGGTAACTTTCAGAAAGGCCGGTTCCGTTCAACGCGGGGAGACCAAACACCGAGCCAGCGAAGGAGCCCCCAATGCTGGCTGACTTTCGTACAGAGCTGTGACGGAACTTCTCTGTATTGAGATGCTGTTGATTTTTCTACCCCCTCCCCGCCTGTTTTTTTTTCCCCTGCTTCATAGACCTTTTCCCTCCCTAAGGCCGTGTCTCATCAGAACGAATAAGGAATGACCCAGTTTCTGAATAGTACTCCCCGCCCCCCCTCCACCACCACCACCACCACCACCACCACCATTATTTGTGTGTTTCACACGGCAAACTTCAGGGCAGGTTATCTCAGCTACGCGTGCGAACGTGAGGGAGTGTCATGCCCAGGAAGGAACCTCCAGCCGCCTCTGCGATGGTGCCTCGGAGAGACGGTCAGGCCTCGGAGCCTGGGAAATGGACAAAAATACAAACGTGCTTCGCTGAAATCGCCTGCTTGCTGCAGTGCAAGCCCGTGCCCAGGCGTACTCCCCACGCCCCAGTTTACGGTAGAAGTAGGTCCTCCCTTACCGACTCTCAGAAGGCGATAGGTCTAGCAGGAAAGGGGAGAATATTGGTGCTGAGGCGCCAAGTTTTCAAGTCTTTGATTTGAGGTGATCATATGTATTAAGCAGCTCTCTGAAATGCAGAGCAGTGCTCTGTGTGCACGTGATGAGAGCAAAATTAGTTGCAAAAGGTAAGCGCTTATTTCTGAGCTTTAATACCTCTTCTTGATCAGTATATCCCCCCTCCTCCCTCATTTTACCGAACTGATAATGTTTCATTAGTGCACTACTGTTTAGAATTGGTAATTTGGATAATAGAAAATCTACGATGATGTTGAAGTTGTATTTTGGAGTATTTTACTCTAGAACCATTTATAAATTCGTGCATTCTGTTGTGGAAGTACGTATAGTATATTGCAGTAGAAACTTGAACTTTCAGCTGAAGAAATTGGCTTGTGAGGATTGTTCTTAAAACGCAAATGTTTTAAATTACAAGGAACTGCAGTGGTGTGTAGGTTATAACACGTCATGGTGCCAGATTTGGAAGTTACTTGTTTGAAGTATTCTCTATAAAGAAGCATGTTTAAATATCTGCGATAAAAACTAATTTATAGCTATGCATAGGATTTTGCATGATGAATAATAACCCAACAAGGTACCTTTGCTCTTTGTATATCTGTGAGTTAAAGACCAAAACATTTTGTATTTTCATTGGAGTTTCTTGCCAAGACAGATATTGATTTCACGTTGGCTTTGCTGCTCAATTTGAATTTTATCCTTGCAACTTAAGTACAGGTTGTATGTAAAACGAAAGCTGCTGAGTCAGAGACAGGTTGTCTCACTTAGTCTTTCTGATTTGCAAAACGCAATTTCTGTTCTAGTTTGAGTTTCCAATATATGTTTGCTAAAACTTAGGTTAAGGACAAGTAAGCTTTCATAATAATACATGGATTAAAAATTTTATCTTCTCTACGCTAGTGCCACAATTTATACCTCTTTCAGATTGTCAGCTTGACAGACTTGTAATAATGGGGTGCTTTGTTGGAATTGGGAGTTTCCTTTATAAGAGTTAAAAGTGGGAGAAAGAGTTGTAAATAGTACAGCTGGTGTGAAACAGTAGGTCTTTAGCATTATTATTTGAAATCAATAATGTGGTGGTGAAGGCTTGGGGAGGGGGTTTTTGGTGTGGTGGGGCAAAAGTAGGGAGAATGGGCAACATCAATAATACTGTCAACAATAAATAAAAAGATTAAAACTATTTTTGTGGGACAAAGGTAGTTTATAAAATTTAATGCTTTTCTACTTATACTTGACATAGTACTGTACTTATATATAAATAGGAGTAATAGAGCCAAAATTGGTATTTGAAAATCTTTTTATTGGAAAGAATGTAACATGATTAAAGGAAATTTAAAAGAAAACATTTAATTCTTACTTTACATTTTTCTTTACTTCAATTCTATTGTACTTGCATTGTAAGTATTTTTTACGTTTTAAAAATTTATTGATTTTAGAGAGAGAGGAAGGGAGGGAGACAGAGACAAACCGATCAACCTTGATTTGTTGTTCCAATTACTGTGTGCATTCATTGATTGATTCTTGTATGTTCTCTGACCAAGGATTGAACTGGAAATCTTGATGTGTTAGGACCAGGCTTTAACCAACTGAGCTACCTGGCCAGGGCTGTATAATATCTATGTTTAATATTGTTTGTTTATTTTATTATTTGTCAATATTGTTTTGTATTAGTTTCAAGGGTGCATTGTAGTAGTGCACTTGCATAATATATTAATTGATATAATATTACTACTTCTATCTATACTTGTTTATAATTCTATTGTTAATGTTCATATTGTTGTCTTTATAAGCATAACATGTTTTACTGTCACAGCTTAACCCTTTCTATCTTTGACATTTTAGTAAGTCTATGTTTTTCCTCTTAAAATAATGCTATAATCAAATCACTTTGCTAACACGATGGCCCAAGCCAAATAACTTTATACATCTTTAAAAAAATAAAGATTTTTTTTCTGTAATATTTAAAAAATTTTTTTTCAATTATAGTCTACATTCAGTATTATTATGTATTAGTTTCAGGTGAACATTTTAGTGATTAGACAGTCATACACTTACTTTAAAATATGTTCCACCTGATGTTTCTGGGACTCATCTGGCACCATACATATATACTTGCTACAATACTAGTGGCCCGGTGCCCAAATTCTTGCACATTGAAAGGAACTTAATTAGGAGGAATATTTTAATATCGCTATTTGCCCTTTCTCTATAATAGAAGTGTCAACCAAATTCACAATCAACAATGACAGATGCAGAAGTCAACTTAGCCTTTTATAGATATAGAATAAACTTGCTTAATTAGACCTGCTTTCTGATTTAGCTAAACTTTTCAGCCCAGTGAAGCACCCCAACTTCTCTTTCAGGTAATTGTCAGCAACACAGCACTAAATATCAACATGAAGCAGATAATTATTGTAGATCATGCAGGCAGAGCAAAGGGTAAAATATTTATCTGCAGCAGTGTTTGACTATATTTTGAGCAGTGAAGTCATTTTCAAGGTCCACCATTTCTTACTTCTTTTCAGTTGGGTCAAGTTTCTAAGCTTTCTAAATCTCCATTTTCCAGCTAATGAAAATATGACTCTACTGAGCTATCTACCTACTCCAGAACGTCTGTGAGAATCAAATGAGATGAGGCAAGGGAAAATGCTTCACAGACATTTGGTTAAAGTGTGAAATGTTTCCGCCTGCCTATAAACCAAGTTATGTTCTTGGGCTGAAGAAACTCCAAGGAGGCTAGTTGCTAGGGAGAGGAAGCTGGGTGTTGCTACATGACATCATTATGCGGGCACCCACAGCCACCATTTCTGGGCTGGACTGGCTATAGGCTGCATTTTGTGCCATGGCCACATTGGTTATGATTTGGTGGGGTGTTGTTCCGGACTGGTGGCAGGGCCCATGTCCCACCTGGGGGAAGCCAAGTGTTAGTTTATTGGCACCAGGTCCATGATGCCGTTTATTTATTTATTTAAATTCTTTAATGTTCAGATTATTACAATGGTTCCTCTTTTTTCCCCCCATAGCTCCCCTCCACCCATTTCCCACCCACCCTCTTCCCTTACACACACACCCCACCACTGTTCTCATCCATAGGTGTACGATTTTGTCCAGTCTCTTCCCATACCCCCTGAGAATTGTCAGTCCCCTCCCTTTCTATGCCATGATTCTCTTATATTCACCAGTTTATTCTGTTAGTCAGATTTTTTATTCACTTGATTTTTACATTCACTTGTTGATAGATATGTATTTGTTGTCACTTTGTTCATAATTTTTACCTTTACCTTTTTCTTCTTCTTCCTCTTCTTAAAGAATACCCTTCAGCATTCCATATAATACTGGTTTCGTGGTGATAAACACCTTTAGCTTTTTCTTGTCTGTGAAGCTCTTTATCTGACCATCAATTTTATATGATAGCTTTGCTGGGTAGAGTAATCTTGGTTGTAGGTTCTTGCTTATTCACCACTTTGAATATTTCTTGCCACTCCCTTCTGGCCTGCATGGTTTCTGTTGGTTGAGAAATCAACTGACAGTCACATGGGTACTCCCTTGTAGGTAACTGTTTTTCTCTTGCTGCTTTTAAGATTCTCTCTTTGTCTTTTGCCCTTGGTATTTTAATTATGATGTGTCTTGGTGTGTTCCTCTTTGGATTCCTTTTGTTTGGAGTTCTCTGCGCTTCCTGGACTTGTAAGTCTGTTTCTTTCACCAAGTAGGGGAAGTTTTCTGTCATCATTTCTTCAAATAGGTTTTCAATATCTTGCTCTCTCTCTTCTGGCACCCCTATAATTCTTATGTTGGTATGTTTAAAGTTGTCCCAGAGGCTCCTTACATTATCTTCATACTTTTTGATTTTTTTTTTTTTTCTTTCCTTTTCTTTTTTCCTTTCGCTTTTCCGGCTGGGTGTTTTTTGCTTCTTCGTATTTCAAATCTTTGACTTGATTCTTTGGATCCCCTAGTCTGCTGTTGGATCTCTGTATAATATTCTTTATTTCAGTCAGTGTATGCTTAATTTCTAATTGGTCCTTTTTCATATCCTAGAGAGTCTCACTAGATTTATTGAGGGTCTCACTAAGTTTATCGGTGGTTTCTAGAAAATTCTTGAAATACCTTATAACCTTGGTTTTGAACTCTATATCTAGTAGTTTACTTTCCTCCAGTTCTGTCATTTGTGACCTGTCTCTTTGTCTTTGCATTTTGGCTGCTTCCCTGTGTTGATAGGGTGGCTTTCTGTGCTAAGTATCCTATAAGACCCAGTGGCTCAGCCTCCCCAATTACCTGAAAGTGGACACTCTTGGTACACCCTTTTGGGGGCTTTGTACACAGTCTTGTTGTAGCTAAGCCTTTATTGTTGTAGGTATCTCTGGGAGGAATTGACCTCCAAGCCAATTAGCTGTGAGAATCAGCTGTGTTTACAGTGGGAGAACTTCTGTGCTGGAGACACCCTTATGGGGCAAGACTTGCTTCAGTGGGGCTTTGGTGCTCACTGAGTCTGCCCTCTGAGTGTGTCCCTATGGATCTGAGGAGTTGTAATCTGGATGGCCCCACTCTGACCACTGGGTACACTGGCTCTTGGATCTCTAAGGAGGTGCTAATTTAGCCTGAGGCTACTCAGCAGGAGCTATGGAGAGATGTGTAGATTCCTCTTCTCTGTTTGTAGTTTGAAGGTGCCCAGATGAGGCCCAGCTGTGAAGCAGTGCAAGCTGCTGTGGGGTCTTGGGCCCTCTTTTGGATGTTCTGGATCTGTCTTTCCCAGCTGCAGTTTGTTAGGTAATTTTAGATTGCAGAGGGCCAGGTCATTCATATGCAGAAGCCTCTGTGCACGGCTTGGGTGGGGTAGGGTCTCAGGGAATCAACAGGGCAGAGCAAACAGCTATGGCTAATCCTCAGCTCAGCCCTAAGAAGCCCCGGGTCTCAGTGTCCCATGGTAATTGCTGCAAGCACCTCTGAGAGAAAGCCGCCTCGAGTTCCGCCCGATGCCAGACAGTCCAGATTCTCCCCATATGAGTCTGAATCCCTAAATACTTGCCCAGAACTGGAGTTCAGAGTGCTCAGGAGCTTGTGACTCCCTCCCAATTGAAAGAGATGACCATGTCCTCAGTTGCCAGCCCTTTCCGCGTGCGCCTCCATACCTCTGCACTTTACTTCCACATCTCCTCTGAGTCGCAGTGTGCTTTTCTCTTTCCTTCTAGTTGTAGAATTTCCACTCAGCCAGCCTTCCTGTGGTTCTGGGTGGTGTCCATTTTGTCTTTTAGTTGTATTTTTGAACTGGTTGTGCAAGGACGCAGTTTCAGGTGTTTACCTATGCTGCCATCTTGGTTTCTCCCGGTGCAGTTTATTTTTAAATGGCAGTGTGCATCATGGCAGCTCCTGCGTTGAGTGCTTGCCCCCTTGTGGTTAGTGCACATCTTAGGTACTGGTCCGATGGACACTTAGCCTTTTCTATATATAGACTAGGGGCCCGGTGCAGAAAAATTTGTGCACTCGGGGTGGAGGGAGTCCCTCAGTCCGGCGTGTGCCCTCTCACAGTCTGGGACCCCTCAGTGGATGTCCTATGATGGCCCCAGTCTGCCAGGCGCCTTTTGTGTGTGTGTGTGTGTGGCCACTGGGGACCTGCCTTCAGCTGCATCTGAGGCTCGGAGCAGTCCTCCTGTGTGTGTCTACCTGCT
>PVJC01053683.1:0-10747 GCA_004026665.1 Murina feae | reverse complement strand
CCAACGTCCCAGCAAGGCTGGCTGGACGCAGGTTCCTCTGATTTATCTCCTATAATTAATGCTGTTCCTTGAAGGCCTGGGATTATCTTCTATAATTGATACACTGTTCCTTTAAGGCGGCCTTCTAACTACTAACGAAGCCTCCTCTGCTTCACCTCGCAGTGTCTATAATGATACAATTGTTACTTTTACTGGTTAGGCCCGGGCTGCTGTGTTCTTCAGGTCCCGAGGATTCTATGATTGTTATATTGTTTCAAATGTTTCAAATCTGTGTTTCGCTAGAGCCAGTTTAAGTGGAGAGGCCGCAGCTTCACTTTTGCTCCTGCCGCAATGGAAACTGCCCTTTACTCAGGTCCGTGAGTGGCGGCCGCCATGTTGGCTGGGCTAATTTGCATACAGCCGCTCTGATTGGCTGGTGGGCATGGCTTACCCTGTCTCAGAGAAACGGTTAATTTTAATATTTCGCTTTTATTAGTTTAGATAGCCTCGGTTTGGAAGCAACCTAAGTATCCATCAGTAGATGAGTGGATTAAAAAAGCTGAGGTACATTTACACAATGGAAACAAGTCCTTTTTATGTGAAATAAAACAGTTTAAATGAACATGAAGACATCAAAATAAGAAAATTAACTGAAAATGCTTTCCTTATGTACATTTTATTATTATATTGACACATATACGAGTATTGCAATGTATAAAGTTAAGGAAATAGGATTAAAAGCTCAGCATGGAATATTGGACATTGTTCAAGGATCCCAGATGTGGAAAAAAAATCTGCCAAATTCATGCAAAAATAAAATTGTTTGGATGATTTATGAATATATATCTGAAACAGTTGAGAAAAATATGTGATTGTGTCTACACATTTCTTATAGAGTATATGCAAATAACTGCTTTTATTATTTACTGAAGACCAGTAGTTTCAATGAATTTAGAAATACAAGTTTATTTACTGCATAATTTATTTTTATTTCATAAAGGTTTTTTTAAACAATTTATTTTCAGTAGCTTTAATTGACTTGAACATTTTGGCAATAATAAATGCCAGACATTATTTGTGTCTGTGAATACAGTTCAATTAAATTCACTAAGCAGAATAACATAAATCTCAACCAATGTGATAGTCTTCTTTTTAACCTAGAACAACAATTTTCAACTGGTGTGCCACAGGAATTATTAAAACATGTAGTACCTGACTATTTAGTCCTTAGATTGTCAAATAAATAAACAACCGTCAACACAACAATAGCCATCTGGAGTGAATGAATAAAAATATACCTATATTTTTTGTCATATCAGTACAAAATATATTTTTAGGTGTGCCTCAGAATTTTTATAATTAGTTTATGTGTGTCATGAGATGAAAAAAGTTGAAAATCGCTGACCTAGAAAATAATGCCCATTGTAAGACATTGATTAACCATTCTACTAGGAGTAAGTCAGAGGTGAAATTATTTTCTTCATGTCAGGCACTGTTTACAAAGCAGGAGGAGGAGAAGAGGAACTTGCATCCTTCAGCTCTCAGGAAGTGTATAAGTACTGAACAAATGTTAGCTATGCATTTTATTAACATACATGGTGCCCCCAAAACATGTATATACACTTTAACAGCTGATAGCTCAATTGATGTTTCTTTCTTTTCAACTAGACCAAGCTTTGAATATAAGGAAATTTATCCTAAAATGCTACCAGAAGTTTGAACAAAACAGTTGAAGTACAAACACTGCCTTTATAATTATTATAACAGCTGATAACTCACTTAATTTTCACTCCACTTCAGCCAGACTAAGCTTTGAATAAAGAAAATTTATTCACTAGACTTTTTTATGAGGATACATAAAACATAAAAGAGGGGGCAGTGAGAGACATCTGTAACACTAGTAACATAAAAATATATATTAAAAAAAGTTTATGATACAAAACCGTAACAGTTGATCCATTGAGGGCACACAAATACCAAATGGAATGATTCTTGATGCTTGCGATTCCATTGCTTCGCACTATCAACAGTGCCTGGACCAAAACCATCATCAGTTTGAAAACAGACATTGACAAAAGAAAAATTACTCCTTTCTGTGTATTCTTTTAAATTTGGAAAGTGAACTGTATGTTAATGAACACTGGCTTTATAATTCCGTTTGTATACATTTTTGAGACACCCTATATATAAATAATATATAATATAAGCTGTACATGTTTATAAAATGTTTTTACTTTCTTGTCTTATTGCATTAAATAAGCATGTTTCTGATCTCAAAGAATACCTACCATTAGGAGGAATCTTTTTCATTAACAGAAGTATTTGCTGGTTAAAAAAACTAAAGACTCGTGCATTTTAAGACCATTTCCCAAACAGTGCTTGACAATAAAAGTCTAAGTCCTTAAAGCAGCTTTAAAATTTACTAATGAATATTAATTTTAAATGTTCCCTTTGGAGCCATTACACAAACTTGTTTTCTAAAATATATGACAAAGTTTCTTCTAAAGTGCTTAAATTTTTAAATCTGTGGGAGCAATGAAGCAAAGAAAAATTAATAGAGCAATTGAACATAGCACAATTTTGTTTAAAATACACAGTATAGTCTAGGTCATAACCTTTGTATTAATTTGCTAGGGCTGTTACAACAAAATACTATTCTCTGGGTGGCTTAAACACAGATGCATTTTCTTTCAGTGCCTGGCAGATGTGCCAATAGCATTGTTTTTATAACTTGTCAGTACTGATATATTTGTGTTAGCCATTTCTTTGGACTTTTAAACTTTTATTGCCTTTTAAAAAATGTAACTTGATAATTTTGATAAGTCAATCTGATCAATGTGATTTGTGGTGGTACAAAATACTTTTTAAAATAAATATTTATAAAAATATATATTTTAGGGTAGAAATGTTGGGGGCTCAGGAAATTAATACAAAATAGTCTGTAATTCCAACTTCTATTTTTTTAATCAAGGTTTTTTAATAGTAAAAAAAAGGGGTAAAAGATTACATTAGATTTATATGATTGAAAGGAATTATAGAAAGAAAAAGTCATCACAAAAGTTTTAATTTGGAATGGAAATTATAACCAAGGACTTGTCCTTGTCTCATTTTTATTTTATTAAATTCATGACATTATTGAACATTGTGGTCTACTTCATGACATTCTATTGAATGAAAAATGATAGAGCTCACCTAATGATTTGATTATGGTATAGAATCATATCTGATATGTCAAGATAAATGTTAACACTGACACAGAATTTATGGATTTGTAGACAGTATTTAATTTTTGGAAAGAAATATTTTATCAAAATTATTAATCATTTATTATTGTCAACAGAACTGTGTGGCAGGTTTCATTACACTGCAGTCAAAGATGTTGAACGTAAAATATCTTTATTGTCACGCAACACCCAAAGCATTTTGAAGAGGAACAATTGTTACCTGTCTTTTCACAAAGATTTACACCATCATCAGTTTTATATAAAGAGAAACTCTCTTCCTGGAGAGAATAGATACCTGCAGGTAAAATGTAAATGTGTCTCCATGAGCTCACTGGCCCCAGGGGCTCAATTCTAATCCATGTTGTATTTGTGGCAAGACAAAAAAGAGAAAGAAAAAAAGATACTAATCTTCTAACATTAAATTTTTTTCTCTTCAAAATTGCTTTAATGCAAAATTAATTTATAAAATAGCTTTCACATCTATTGGTTTGAAAAGAAGTTCTAGTTTATTTCAAGTAAGACAACCCACTAGTAAGGATGTGTCTGTTCACCATCCAAAACCGCAATTAAAATGTAAAAATATTAACTGACAAAGTGTTTTCAAAATCTGGAATAGTCTAAGTATAGCCCTATCCTTCTTTAGAGTGAAATGCTAAATTGAAATGTGGCTTTTCACTTGATTATGTTAGTAGTCTGAAACAGTTACTGTATACTAATACTCATCTTAGCAAATTAACTCTTTTTTTATGCGTAAAGAAACAAGCAAACAACAGAAACCAAAAAAAAAGAATTATTCCTTAGCAATTTAAATTGGAAAACCTCTGCTGTTATCTTAGAGAAATAACAAGCAGAAACAAATGAGTTGATTTCTCAGGATAATTCATCTTGAAGTGATTACATAAATATAAAACTTAAATCATATATGCTAACATCATGTAAATTAAATGCTCTGATGAATCATTTGAAAAAATAATGACTTCAATATACTGAAAACTAAATCCTGGTGGTATTAAGGAGTTAATGTATTAGAAAAACAATAACATAAAAACCAAAAATGTCTTTACTCCCAGGAAATCATTTATGCATTAAGAAAAGTGGGCTGAAAATCAAAACTTATAAGTGAAAGCCAATCTTTAATGAGTATTAGCATAAAAATCTATAGGATAAACACAAGAGAACAATTCAGCTTTTATGAATTCTTTAGAAAGGCAGCCATCTTAATTAGATCTAAGAAATAGAAATATTATATGTATATTAGAGGCCCGCTGCATGAAATTCTTGCACGGGAGTGAGTGGGTCACTCAGCTTGGCCTGCACCCTCTCCAATCCAGGACCCTTCAGGGGATGTCCATTTCCAAACATCCCTCTCACAATCCAGGACTGCTGGCTCCTAACTGCTCACCTGCCTGCTGGCCTGATCCCCCTAACTTCTCTCCCCTGCCAGGCTGATTGCCATAACTTCTTTCCCCTGCTGTACTGATCCCGCTAACTGCTCTCCCCTGCCTGCCTAATCACCCCTAATCACCTCTGCCTCAGCCCCACCACCATGACTTTGTCCGGAAGGATGTTTGGAAGGTCATTTGGAAGATGTTCGGTCTAATTAGCATTACCCTTTTATTGGTATAGATATTTTGAAATAATGATTTATTATAAATGACCTGTATGATATGAAAAAAGTAAAACTAGATGATTTGAGATTGACATTGAATATGTCTTGACTTGATTGTCTCCCTGCCCCTAATTAATAACTTTCTAATATGGCGAGCACTCTGCACTCATTGTAGAGTGAACTCTCCTTTTGCTGTGGTACCATATCTTCTCTGCACTCATTGTAGAGCAAACTCTCCTTTTGCTGTGGTACCCTATGAAATGAATAGCAATGGAAGGAATGTCAACAGTTCTCCAGTTATAAGAATAGTTTATGTAAGAAATAGTAATACCAGTGGCAATAACTTGCTTTTAAGAAAAAGAAAAGAGGAACAGCACCTACTTTAAGTACCAGATAAGCAATAGATTTAGAAGAAAGTCAGAGAGTCCTGAGCAGACCAGTGTGGTCAGTCATCCCAATGGAGCCTCTTACATGTTTCAAATGTTTTCTAAATGACTCATCTTCATCATTCTCTATTGTAACTGCTTTATATTTGTATCTGATTTCCACACTAGACTGTGGACATCTTCAGAAAATGGGTCTTATTCTCACTTTTGCGGCTTTCACAGCTACTTTGCCAGTCACATGTTTTTGTCTCCAAAAATGTTTGGTAACTATTAGTGAAAGAGCTGATGAGCAACTGAATTAATAATTTAATGATATGCCATAGAAAGATTGAAAAAGGGAGGACAGGATTCATGTTCTTAAAGTTCTAGATGAATTAACAAAATTGATTAAGAAACTAAGACCTGGGATGATACAGATCCCAGAACCCAGCGGGAAAGTCACTTCTCAGATTCTGGGGCACAAGAGCACATAGGTCAACAGAAGTCTCTTGGCCTCTAGAAATGTGACGTGTATTAGTTTGAACTCTGGTTCCCACATTGTATGAAAATCTAAAGTTCCTTCTAATATATTCATAATTGTGTTGGTCCCATCTGTCTTTGGGTTCTTGATTCTTCAGGTGCCACATGTGTTCCTACCAGTTAAAACAGTTGTAAAATCCAGTCTTGACCATAGTTTCCACAAACAATGCACTCAAACCATTTGTGAAATTGTAGAATTTACTCAAATTTCAGAGTCAAGAAGTAGTAATTCACAAATCCACAGTGATATCCTTATTACCAAAGATGCAGGAGTGATTTCTTCCCATACCAGGGTTAAAAGAATATCTTCACTAGTAGCAATGGTAAATTTAATCATCAGTGTATGTGAAACATATAGTAAAAAATGAACAAAAATCTTAACTACAGAGTCACAGTTAATAAAGCAGCAATGGTTTCACAGGCTTTCTTTTCATTTTGAAAATTCTTTTATAGTTTTGTAGTTTAAACATGCAAAGGAGTTAGAAATATTTTACTTTGGGGAGTTCTAGAAACAATGTTTTGATATTTCATTCCATTTCAGTTATTCTTCCCATGGATTATTTTTGCATTTTTTAACCCCAGAATCAAAGAAACAATTGTAACAACTTCTTTGAAAAGTTTTATTGTTAAAAGAGACAATTAATGATTATTAATTGGGATGCTGGTTTCTAATATTCAAAAGAACTTTTAATAACTATTAGAAACAGAACGATAGAAAATCTAGATATTGTTTCAGTCCACTGAATCTACAAGTTACATAACCATGACCACTTCACATCATATATGAAAGCAAAAAAAATAAAAACAAATGCAAAATAGGTCCAAATCTAAAAAAAGGGAAAAGATTGGCTTTTCAAAGGATTATCTTGATAGAATTGTCTTTTTGTAAGTGGCAGGCAATGTACTAAGGCACTTACAAAGGTGTATTAAATGGAATTGATTCTTCTAAAAGGTACAAATAAAATCTTCATCAGACAACAAACAAATAAACAAATAAAACCTACCAATGGGTCTGTCATGTGATGGCTTTTTTCAAGTGTTTGTTCTCTCCTTTCATTTCAGGGTGTTAAAATGAGAAGTCACAGGCCTTCCTTTTGTCTGGTCTTCATTTTTCATTAGCCTCAACATGTGACTCAGACATCACAGCTATTTTAGTTAAAATGTGAGGCTGTTCTATAATGTGAGTAAACAGATCGTTAACAGCTCTGATTATAAAAATTCTCACTTCGCTATTTTCTTCAGGGGACAGCAAGAGTTGTTTGAATTCCAATTTGAAAAACATCTATAAAGGGAAGAACGCATCATATTGTTCTGTAAAAGTTAGAAAGGAAACCACTTTGATTTGATTTGGTTAGTGAATCATTGCTATAAATCTTTTGAATTACTGAACTCCAACTATGTAACTAATACTCATCTTGATGTGTTATTGTTTGGGGAACTTGGAATTTCAAGAATTGGAATAATTGCAAACATGGAGCAAAAATGGGTGATTTAACATTTTTCTTCCGAGAGATTTCCCCACCCTCTGTTTTGCTTCACATCAAGTATGGATCCAAAGAGGCTCTGTTGATTTTACTTTGATTATTTATGGTGATGCAGTTTATTTCTGACTTCTTTTGGTGGAAAGGTGCCTGGGGAAAATTTTTTTACACAGTTCTTTAAATTGCTATACCGTCTATCTCTTTTTGTTTCCCCTAATGAATACTTTAGTTTTGTTCATAAAACATCAGATGTGGCTAAAGTTCAATATTTAAAGTAGAATAGGCTGTTTTAAAAAAAGAAAAATGACAATATTAACCATAGGAAATTATATGTATATATTTACTTATTTATTTGTTTTGCTTTCTTAGATAAAATAGGATTACCCAGGGCCTATGTGATGAGCAAGCAAGTTGTCCTAGTTATCATGGGCTCCTTGGGGAGTTGCATTAAGTGAGAGAACACAGGAAATGACTTCCCTTGAGTTGAATGAGTTCAAGCAACTTCCAAAGGTCCCTCCTAGGATGTTATTTATATGCACAGAGAATTCACCTCATTTTTCTTAAAGACAGACACATACATTCTACCCCCTAGCATATTTTAAGTTGTTATTTATCATCATTGGTGTTGTAAAAGGAAACATTCATACTACCATTTTCCCAGAAGTATATTTTTTCAAGATATCCTGACAACTTCGCATTGTTAAGTTTTAAATGATTCCAAGATTTTTCTTTTATCATCAACTGGAAAAAATTTCAAATTAGCACTCCTAAATTTTCCCCTTGATATCTCTAATTCATCTCCCAGATTGACAAAAGTCAATTTAGTAAAGTTTTCTGTACTGATAGTCTTCAACATCGGTAGTAAAGAACAGTGAAAATTTCTTTTTTTCTTCCATAGAAATATCTTGAAGTCATTTATTAGTCTTGAGTATGCTTCATCTCTGAATTGTTAGATACATTTTATATTTTTAAGTCCAGAGTATCTGTGCTAGGTATATTTAACAGTAGAAATTCCATTAATATTTTTCTCTCAAGTAAATAATCTGTACAAATAATATGTTACTCAGTCTATTATATCATCGTACTGCAAGTACTGGTCAAAGTATCTTTCGAATGAAATCGTTCAATCTTAAATGTAATTATTTTATGTTCTTTTCTTTAAATTGATTAATAGTTTAAGTGTACTGCTTGCTTGTATCTATTCACATATGAAATAAATGTTATCCCTGCATTTATTGAACTAATATCTATTGCCACTGATTTACCCATTAAGAGATGTCACAATAATTTGAGAAAATTGTTTTGTCTTTAATAGTATCTATTCATTCTCAAAATTTCAGATAACTATGTCTATTATATAATTGCAAATGAATTATATATTATTTATCTTATGTTAAATAGATGCTTAAATAGCAGATATAAATTCCTAATAACTTCAATGCTCATCCATAATGAGTTCTGTTAGTTGTATTTGCAACAAATATGCAAGGGAGTATCAACAACTTTCCCCAGGGCATTTGGGGTGAGAAAGTGTACAAGAGTTTCCAAGGAGAGTATTTGTCTTCTTACCGGAAGACGAGTTACCTATTATTTTTCAGAGCAAAAATTGGAAAATCCAGTTAAGTATTTCTTTGTCCCTTTGCACATTTTCTATTGGTAATGAAATATATTGGGCTTAAAAATAATTTAACCTCTTAAAAAATTTAATGAGTCTTAAATCTATGCATTGAAATTCTTCTTGAGTTGTTCACTCAGACTTGGCAAACCTTGGGGGAAGATGGTTTAGGTTCTTGCCTGAAGAAATACTTTTTTAAAAAAAGAATGTTTCAGAACAGTCTACAAGTGTGGATTCAAATACTTTATCTACGAAAGTATTTATTGTAGATAAAACACTTCATGCTAAGAATTTCAACATCATAAAAAGTTAAATCATAATGTGAGTGGTTAGTAACTGTGTCTGTTACCAGACAGCGTGTCCTCTATTAGGAGAGAGTATTGGAAAGAACAGCTCAACTCTATGGCTACCGAATCTGTTCTACAATATTGAATCCATCTCACAGAAGCTCGAACTTAAGTGAAAAACAAAATGAGACAAACAATACTTCAAAAATTGAATTATGCAGTAGCTACTCAAGGATGCCAATGTATTTCTGTGTGTGCGCATTTTATTATGTTTAGAGAGAATTTCTCTTTTACACTGGGCTGTGACCTCCCAGAGAGTTCTTAATATAGCTCTTAATAGGGAGAGAAATCAAAACAAAAGAGATAATTCTAAAGCAATAAACATTCACATAAATGTCAAAATTAAGAAATTGGGGACCTGACACATTTTTACAAAAATATATCTGCTATTGAAATATTAATCTCAGGTTAATTCAAAACATCTAGTTTATTTATAGGCCTTTTCAGTTTCTCTGGGAGACATATGAGATATATATCTTATTGGAAGGACACTTTGCTAAAGTCTCCTAAAAATTTCCATTTTCTATTTTCTATATTTTTAATCAACATAAAAATCAAAGTGGACTTGAACTGATCTTTAATGAGTTTAAATTTTACTACTAACATAATAAATATTTCTAATTAAATACATCCAATAAATGCAAATAAAAGTGAAATTTTAAGCTCTTGAAAATTAATATTGTATATGCTAGATTGCTAGATTTCAGTGTTTACTGGACTTATTCAATATTTTTATAATGGAATACACACACACACACACTCACTTGCATATTTAGAATAAACTTCTAAAAATCAAATTCATTTCTCAACAAAAATATTTCAACCCAAATATACTGAAACTAAAATATTAACATATTTCCCTTTTATTTTACTATTAACAGTATAGGAACAATATTGCATTTATTTTTTTGTGAGATTTAGCGCCTTCAAAAATACTGGGGAAGACCTACATTCTCTCCTGCTTTTCAGTCTCTGAGAGCAATTTGATGTTATAGAAGATTCAGTTTCACAGTCTCACATGCCTCAGGAGTATTTTAGAGATTCAGTCCTTTAATAAGACATACTGTGCATCCTCACCCAGGCTATAGGTGCATGCTTAAATATGAAACAGTCTCAGACAACATGGTAACACAGTATTTTTCAGGCAGCTGTAAAATACTTGACAGTCATGCCATGTCATTGCACAGTTTTAAGTTCTTCATGTTGGAACTAAATCTCACTTTTTTTCTTGTGCTCTCAATGGGAACTAAACTTTCTACACTGAACTCACTATAGCTATTGAATGAATGAATGGACAAATAGCCAATTATAGTATTCTGCTTATGTATTTCTATCAGTCAATGTTTAACTGAAAATGAATAACTCTAATTGAAATTTCCCCATTCCATGTTCATTGCATTAAGTTCTGTGGTGATATCCTGAATATAACATTATACTAAAGCTAAGCATTTCATGTGTGAAATAAAAATGCTCAACTTATTTACTGTCCCCACACCTATAAACTTCCCTATCTGTACTCTCCCTCTATCCTTTCTGTCTTTACCCCACGTCTAATCTTCCCACCTGTGCACAGCATGCACCCCCCAG
>PVJC01053682.1:0-10741 GCA_004026665.1 Murina feae | reverse complement strand
AAAGAAAGAAACCTGAATGATTTCCCAATAGAACTCAGACTATGAAGGTGACGGGGACTAAGGGATAGGAACAGGTTGGCCAATTCTCAGGACACATTTGGACATCACTGCTTCCCCCACTCCTCCAGGAAAAGCCCCAGCAACAGTGTAGGAACCCCTTCCTGCTCCTTTCCAGTAAATTCTCTTCACAGCACATGTACCTCCCCAAAGACATTTAGAGGCTGCCATTCATTTAATTGCTTGAAAAACCCAAACCAAACCAGTCGCTGGAGCTTGGCCCTCTGTTTGTTGGCTGTCTGCAGATTTACAATATAGCACCACGTGGATCTTCAGAGCCAAAAGTGTTAGAAATCTGAGGGGCTCATTCCACCTCTCAAAATACAATGGGCAAGAGCGGAAAAGCTTCAAAGTCCCCAGAAGGCATCAGACCCAATTACATCGCAACACATGTGTGCAGCCCTTTAAGCTGCTCATTAACATTTGGAAAGTTTTTCTGGTAAATGTCTTCCCATCCAATTTAGGCTTCTTTCCCCTTCTCTCTACTACCCTCATTTCACAGACAGGCAGCAGTAATGAGCTATATAAACGTAACTCTTTAAACGAAGAATGTCATCACTTAAGAATACAAGAGAGCGGTACATGTTGTGTATGTCTACAAACTGCAGTTGCTGTCTGTTAGAGTTTGTAGCAACTTTTAAATCTGTCATCACGGCATGAATTTCATACTAAGCTCCTTCCCGGCACTTGAGCCAGGAAGCAAAGGGGGAACAGGCTGTATCATTTATGGGCAGACTGGTATTGGGTCAAGTGTGACATCACACTCTGCTCCCACCATAATGAGGTGAAAGGCAAGGCTGCAACAACGTGGCACTTTGTTTATTGGGAAAACGTAAGTGAGGCTGTATTCCAGCTTATGATAAACCTGAAACAAGGGCTGTGGATTACAGATTCTTAGCAGCTCCAAACAAGAGGAGAATGAAAAAGAAGGGAGCCATACAGGAACTTCATAAAAAATGCAAAAAGTCAAAGGATCAAAGTAGGCTCTGAGCAGGCTGGTTCCTTAGCATTTGTACTGGGCTCATTCACTCAACTAAAATATTAGCACAGCAGCCAAGTGTCACATTTCTGTTTCCCTCCCAGACCTAGAAGCGTGTGTGTGATTGTGTGTGTGTGTGTGTGTGTGTGTGTGTGTGTTTAAAATATGGATCCCATGCTTAATACACTGGCCGGTCTCTACCTTGCTCAAAGTTTCTATATTCATTGGTAGCATGAATATAATCTCACATACAAATAACATTTCCTAAAGTCTTCTCTTTTTTTGTTGTTCACACTGATCTGGGTTCCATGATTAACTTCTATTTCTCCGTGTAATCAATATCAACATTTAAGTTTATGAATAACCCACTGAATATAAAATTATGTAGAAAGGTATATTTGGCAAATAAGTGAAGGCAGAAAAACTTCAAAGCCTAATTTTATTTAGAATGAGGGAATTTTTATCAAGAATTGTAGCTAATACCTACAGTTTAGTGTATTTTTTGGTCATACCCCATGTGGGCCCCATCCTCAAGGAAGGCACAGCCTATGAGGAACTGTTATGTAAAACAATTTTCTGCATGACAAAGAAGAGTAAAATGAGGACCCTGAGCTAAGATGCTAACGACAATCCTGTAAAAGCAATTAAATTCACCAAAAATTATTATTTCTTTTTTCACCAAAAATTATTTTGTCTTCCACTGAAGAACCCTTCCTCCCACCTTTTCCTGTATATCAATAAAGCAAAAGGCTTTATTGTTCCTATTGGGATGGGACATAAGTGCCTGATCAAGTGAGAGAGACAGGCAGCTTCACACCACAGAATTCTCTGGAGAAGCGTACTTTTCAAATTGCCCTAAATAATGTTTCTACTTCATTTAAGTAAGAAATTTATTCTAAGAGAAAACATCACAATATATGACTAAAAAAACCTACAAATACTTTGTTCTCGATTTTCTCAGCTCTAATTAGGCACACCCTGGTAGAAGGTGACTTAAATTTTACCAGTTCTTCCCCTTGCCTTTTCTGAAATATCAGTTTCTGCCCACTTTTTACAATTCCAATATTAATCAGACTAATGCTTTTTTTTTTTCTAATTATGGGCCTATTAGAAACACTGCCTGTCTCCATGGTGATGCCATAGTCCTTCATCAGCTGTAGGTTAACCCCTGCTTAGCTGTTTTTCTCCTTCTTGTAGGTGCTATATGCTACCTGTACCACCCATTTTTCATACCCTCCTAAACAGGGTAATTACACTGTATGATTCTCCAAATAATCAGAATAATAAAGTGGTTAAGAGCATGAGCCCTAGAATTTAAAAAACAAACAAAACTGGTTTCTAATATCAACTCTTCCATATCTATTTGTGTTACCTTGAGCCACAACCTGGACCACAACTCTAAGTGAGGTTCAACCATGAATTTCTGACAAGTTACTTACCCCTCTGAGCCTTAATTTACTTTTCCATAGAATGGGAAGAGTTCACACCTATAATAAAGCTTCAAAGATTAAATAACATGTAAAGTACTTAGTACAATATCGACACATGATAAATGCTCAATAAGTTAACTGTTGACAAAATAATAATTATATAATGATGAGAAGATGCTAATAACAATCATATTACATGATAATCATATATTACATTATAATCTTTCTTGGTAGAAGTCATTGCCTAACTAACATCCCAAATGATAGTCCTTCCTCTAGTTAATTCTATTTTAAGACCTTAGTATTTTCAATCTTCCTACCTGTGGGGAAAAACAGTGGAGAAAGAGAAAGACCATGAAAACAAAATGCAGAGACAGCCAATCAGTCAGCAAAGCCCCCACCCCATGTATATACAATCAGCACCAGCTGTAGTCCAATTAAACTTAATCTAGTCACATGCGCATGTGCTCCTCAGAAATTAGAGGAAATCAATTCAAATGCTAATGAGAAAGTCCATAATTTATTATCTGCTGAGGAATGCATGTTACATTAATTTTAACTGTAAACAATTATTTTTATTGCAAGATTAATTACCCTATCTTATACAACTTCCTTTTTTCATATTCTTTTAAGGAATTAGTTTTCAGTTGCTGTTTTGTGGCTCTGTCACAGTTCTTTAGCTTGAGAAAAGTATAATTAATTTAGGGATGCTGCAAATGTTGTTTTCTATTCTTCTGCCAAAAGAAAGTGGGATAAATGGCTGGGTCAAGCATGGAGAAAAATAGCTGCAGCTCCTGGCCAAGATGAAAAGACATTAGAACTCAGAATGGAAGTATGTGGGGGTTGGGGGGGAGGTTTGGGGGGTGGGAAACAGAATTTAAAACATGAGTTCATGTTGGTCATTTTCCAAAGGTTTCAACATGCAAGTCCAGTCTTCAAATGATTCCTAAATCCTTAAAATCAAAGAAGCCACATGAGCTAAAGTTTTCAGATCAAAAAAGAGACTAAGCATTTTTCTTAAAAAAATAAAATAAAATAGTATCTGTACATGCTGTGTAGGTGACTGTTTCTTTGATCAACCAGAAAAGAATAAATTGCATGCTATCAGGATTCCTCTCCCTTGGCAAAGCTGCCCTCACTCAGACGTGGCTCCCAAGGTGAATGTATGTTCAATACAGTGGCTTGTGGGAAACTATTCTTAAACCAATCACTTCTTAATATGGAGAATAGGGCTTTAAACAGTGGATAGAACTCATAGGATTAAAAGTGAGTTTTCTATTATTTCTGACAAATCATTTGCTTGATTCTTGTGCTTTCTAAAAGTTCACAAAGTCCGTTTCCTCTATAGACACAGCTAAACTTAGCCTTTCAAAGGTAAATGTTTATGAAATAACAAAATCCATTAGTTTATTTCATTGGAATTTTCTTAATTTAAACTTCCAGTGAAAGCAACTGCTAGTTATTGATTAAAATTAAATTAGTCTAAATTAAATCAATAAGCCTAGTTGTTAATTTCAATGGGAATTTGGCTAGAATACAGATAAAGAGAATTGAGCCCAGAGAAGATTCAACTGCTAATTACTTATAAAAGTTTAGGCTTAAAGGGTAATAAGCATTTAACCTGGGAGTGGAAACAGAAGAAGAGGTACTGGCTATAAAGATGCTGGGCCACAACCCTAAGTCAAGTTCAGCCGTGACTTCCTGTCAATGGGGATTGAATTCCAGTTAAGTGTAATATGTTTCAACCTGACCTTCTCAGAGAACCACAGCCTGGGAGGCCATCAGCACACACAATTGGCCAGGCTGGAGTAGACAGGATGAAAAACAAGCTTTCCCATGAGCAACAAGCTCTCAGCACTCCACACTGTAAATTCAAACCCAAAAGTGGGATTTTGCCCTTTTACATACTTTCATGACTTCTATTGAATAATTTTGCAAGTCCCTACCAAGAGAGCATATGCTACTTATCAAAATCACATAGAGTAGCAACAAAAACCAGGAAGTGGTTGGAAGGGCCAGGCTGTGGTGATACAGGTTACACCTGGTTTTAATTTGATTGTCAGATGTCATAAGGGCAGGCTTCTCCAAACCTATAGGGAATTATTGCTGATTTATTTGAGCAAAGACTGTTTCATGCTCTTGATTTCCAGTCCAGTTTCTCTGCTTGATAAAATAAGATGTCACATGTCAAGCCACATTGTAGTGAATTATTTCAACAACCCAAAGCATTTCAAATCCACTCGAAAACTTGCCACAGAGCCAAGATATGTCACAAAGCATTAGGATTAGTTAATACCAGAAAACACACCTACTGTAAGAGAAACTGATGGGCAGTACACAAGAAGAAAACCGTGAACACTTTGATTTAATATACATTGAGGTGCTAGATTACACAGTGCCTAGCTTTAAATTTCCCCATTCTTTCACTAGACCAAAACAATCTTATGAGCCAACTGTTACAGGCTTTAGAATAGCCTTAGCTTTCCCAAGTTCCAAATATGAAATACATGAAAAAGGACCTCCCCTCATTTTAGAAATTCCATATTACAGAAATTTGCATTTTATTAAAGCCTTCTGATTGATGAAGAGCAAGACATCAAGGCAGGTAATAAGCCACAGTTTGCATTCTGAAAAGTGTCTATTGCCCTGGGTTTGTTTCCTTGCAGCCGGAAGCAGGCGGCACATTCAAATGAGCCCCCCTTTTAAGTGGGGCAAGTGGGAGCATCTCCAATGCTGATCAATTACAGATGTTTTTCACACACCCCAAACCAATGTGGTTAAAGAAGAAACTACTTTGGGGAGAGTCTATAGATCATAAATGTGATGAATGAGCCTCAGGAACCCCATCTGTAATTGCTTATGCATTCTAGATGCTGGTGGAGCTTCAGTGCCTCACCCTAAAACACTCTTCAAGAGGGATTCCTTTTTACAGTGAGTTCTGTGAAAAGTATGTGTGGAATGTCCTGCAAAACCGCATGATTTCAGGTTTCCAGTGTTGATACGTATGGGATTAAAAACAAACTAGGAAAAAAACACAGAGATACTGTGTGTAGCCTCCTCTGTAAATTGTTCAACTATTAAGAAGCAGGAAGCCCAAATATCACACTAGAAAGTATTCTATTCTGTGATTTACACCAGAGAAATTCAGTCTTTAAAGGGGCAGTAATTTGGATCTGATTCAAGGGAGTACCTTTAGGTCCTCAGCTCTTTTGATGTTATCAATCTCTGGTCATGCAGGTGTCATGCAACTGTTCTCACAAGCTGTGTTCTGGCAGTAGTACATGCTTCTGCTGGCCCCCCTGTCCTTAGAGGAGCTGTTGGACTTCCACCTCCAGGCCCAGCCCCATCAAGGTTCTAAACAGACTCCCGAGGGTCAATAGATAGAATTCAGATGTCTACAAAGTTGGTGAGAAAAACATTGTCACTAAATTCAGTATTTCCTAAAATTATGAGCAGAGCAGAATAAGCACATCTAGGACATACAGAAATCATACATATTTTCATATAATGATTACTAGTGGTCTGGTGCACAGATTTATGCACTGGTGGGGTCCCTCAGCCTTGCCTGTGCCCTCTTGCAATCCGGGACCCCTTGGGGGATGTCAGACTGAGGGTTTGGCCAGGTCGGGCCAAAACCGGCTGTAGTAGTGCACGGGATATAGTAGTGCACGAAGCGGCAGGTAGCCAGGGAGAAGCCCAAGCCCAAGCCCCAACCCAGACCAGATGTCACACCACTCCCGTTCATCCAGGCCCCACTGTGCCTGCCTCAGGCTTGCACCCAGTCAGTCCCCATCTGGACAGGCTCGCACTGGAGAGGCTAGGGCTACTGTGGCTTTCATCAGCCGTGAGCCTGGTTGATTGTCTACCCCCTGGTGGTCATCGGATACACTGCTATATTTTATTATTAATCTATTAACAAAGCATATATATTACTATATCACAATTTTAGAATATTTTGATAACTATGTTTCAATATGTTTTCCTTATAATTTGAGATATTTTATTTAATGCATTAAAAGCATATCTCTGAGAAAGGGTTTATTGGCTTCATCAGACTTCAAAAAGTGTCCATGATGCACACACAAAAAATTGCAAAGAACTCCCACCCTTGCAAGTCTCTGGAATTCTTACCTGGCCATTACCACATAACCCAATTCCAAAACATGGCTTATACCTGGTTCTAATAAGTACTATAGTTCTAAGAGCCCAATTCTTTTATTTTTCCTACTTGAATCTCTGTCTTAGAAACTGGGTTCATTTTCTATTCTTTCTAAGAGCAGGTCCTCTGGTTAGCTCATTAATTCATTCATCCAGTCATTCAATAAGTATTTATTGAGTGTCTAGTATGTGTCAAGTACTATGTGATGTGGTAAAGATGTAGTGCAGATCAAGACAGACAAGCTCCCTGTCCCCATAAATCTTGCATCCTAGTGAGAGGATAGAGAAATGGACAGATGGATGGATAGATAGAAGCTATGTAGAAAATTAGAATAAGTTGATGTCATGAAAAACGACAGGTTGTCCACTTCAGCTTTGTAGCCATACATGACCTCTCTGAGATTTGGATGGCCATTTGATGTTAAAGCAATACTTGGGCGATCAGGGAAGGCCAGGATAGTTGGAACACCGCTCTAAGGCAGAGAGTGGTCATAGATAAGATCAGAGTGCAAAGAAGAGTTTATTTTATGAAGCGCATTCTAAGTCGGGGTAAGAACTTTGGACTTTACAGAAGTGCTGGGCACCTGTTCAAGGGTTTTAAGCAGGAGATTTTTGTGATCTGATTTACATTTTTAAAAAGACTGTTTTGGCTAAAGTATAGTGAGTAGGCTGTAAGAACACAAAAGTGAAATCAGGGAGTGAATTAGGAGGCTAGTGTGGTAGGTAACCTTGCAGGACTATGTTTTAGTAGAGGAGGAGTGATGAAATTGGGATATGTATAAGGCTGAGTTGCAGCAGTGCCAAAATCAAGACAATCTGAGGGAAGTTTAAAAAATTACAATTTATAAATGTGGGGATTGGATATAAAGAAACTACAAGGAATAGTGCAGTAGCCCAAAGCTATTTCCCCAAGGCCCAATAGAAATAAGAAGCAGAAAGTATACAAAGATGGCAGCCTCAAAAGAAGCTCTGACCTTCAGGCTATGCCTCAGCTTTGGAAGGTCAGTGTGAGAATAACCCCAACCCTCCCTCCAACCTCCTCTCAGGACTCACTGTTGGCCAGAGGGAAAGCAAGTCCAATAATTGGTTCACACGCAGTGAAGAAGGATGAGTGATTCTGGTGGGGCAAACAGAAGATATTTGGCACAGGCTGTGTCTGGAAGTGCTGTTTCTCCCAGAAGAGTGCCTATTTAATGAAAGATTGTGGTATGTGAATGAGTGAATGGTGCCTTCCAAGTTCCTGTGTTCCCACACCTATGGAACGCTCTTACTCCGTGTTGAATGTCCCTGACACCCACTGCTCTACAGGTAATAGTCCCTCCTATCACAAGTGGTGCTGACACACTGGCTTCCTTCCCAGTTACTCAGATGGATTCATCACAGGATTCCGGTCCCACCACTTGCCAAACTCAAAGTCGCACCCTCTTCCCTTTTCACCCTCTCGTGTATCTACCTAAGGCTAGAGACACTACCTGGATTTTTATGATTTTTGTCCGAAGAGTTCCAACTTCTCAGTAATAGCAGGTGACTTTTCAAAGGGGAATATGCCTTCCCCTTTGAGCTATTCTGCATCAAAGTGGCATTCTCAATTGGCTATGTCTTAGAACCTTGGTGAATGTGCACACACATATATATATCATATGTATATCAAAGCCTAAGAGACATGGTCTCACTGCATTTAAAGCTTGCAGATGCTAGTGTTTCATGCTAACGTGCCTCGTTGTATAAATGTTACAGCCAGATTTCCTTTGGAGATAGAAACTGAGCCTTTTCTTTAGCTGATAAAATAAAATACAAAATACTTAAGTATAAATGACTTATTTCTGAAAAGAACAAACTACTTCATACTTATCAACCCCTATATCTTGCCTGTCCAGAACAGTAGCATGCACCACTTTTCAGCTCTGCCTTCAAAATGTGATAAATCTTCTCTCTGGGGCAAAGAGTACATCTCTGTATTTATCCAGAGAAAGAATTTAACTCTAGTCTACATGTTTTTTAAAAGAGTAGGGTGGAGAAAGAGGAAGGAGGAAAAAGGTAACAGATTGTGAAGGATTGATTACTAAAGCAAAAGAAAATCAATCTTGAGACTTTGATGATTTAACCAGCCACAAAAGCATAGAAATGTATGAGAAAGCCCTGATTGATTTTTAACTCCGTAATCCTTCCCACCCCATCTATTATCTTGAATGGATTATATTAGCCATCATTATGACTGAGACAAGATAGGACACTGACATCCACCTGACATGATATAACTGTAAATGGAATTGGCTTACACACAAAGGCTTTTACCTGGTTATTAATAGTGTTCTCAGAGAGTGATGGACTGGACTGATATTAAAACCTTCGTCGGCTGTGCGGAGCCATTTGATTTCAGTCCAAGAAGCAGCTCCTCAAGGTAGCCCTTGCACAGTGACCTGACAAACTGCTCCAGTATCATTTCTGGAGACTCACCCTTTTAAGAGGCTCATAAAATACCGGGGCTCATGACACCTTGTCGGCACTGAGGAGTCCAAGCTACTACTGCTAACCTGAATGACACCAAGTCTGCTCACACACACCTTGATGACCTCCCTCCTCTTCACCGCCACCAATAGGAATACAAAGGAGAGGAAGGTAGAGCGTACAGCTTTCAGGTGACATGAATTACAGTAAAATATGGATGAGCACATACCAAACTATTAAGGTCACTTGGTGATTTTTGCTTGTTTCACTTACCTCCATTGAATCCATGGGAAAATATTTAGTTCTTAAGCAACCATTTACTTTTTAAGCTCCATGAGGCTTCCAATCACTATTTCATTTCTAACCCAACCAAGGGGCACACTCAACACAGAAATATCAGATGTGTTGCCTGAGTTTACACAGATTTGGCGTGGTTCCAATTAGAAAGCCCAGGTTTTCCTCCTTTTATTCAATAAAATACCTTATTTTACACAACAGATACTTATGACAAAATATCTTCTTTTACACAATAAAGCCAGGCATTTTTGAGTGAGTGGAGGACAACCACTGAAAAATGAAGTGAAATCTCTATCCTCATGAGGCTTACACTCATTGTTAGGAGAAGCATATATATAGTTGCATATTATGTGGTCAAGCACCTGTGAACTCAAAGAACCTGGCAGATTTCCCCAAATTACTCTGGCCTCCTCCTGCTAATCTAAAGCCAAACATGCCCATCAAATTTTGAATAACATTCTAAGAGACAGATGGGCAGGCAGGGGAAGGGAACATCTTGTATTTTTAAGTATTAACTGTCTCCTTTTGGAAACTGGGAAATATATTCTCATTTATAGGAAGAAAATTCCTGTGTTTGGGCATTGCATTCTGTGGGTCAGTTGTGAGAATTAAATGAGGGAAAGAAAGAAAGAAAGAAAGAAAGAGAGAGAGAGAGAGAGAGAGAGAGAGAGAGAGAGAGAGAGAGAGAAGGAAGGAAGGAAGGAAGGAAGGAAGGAAGGAAGGAAGGAAGGAAAGAAAGAAAGAAAGAAAGAAAGAAAGAAAGAAAGAAAGAAAGAAAGAAAGAAAGAGAAAGAGAGAAAGAAAGAAAAGGAAACTAGGTCCTAGGATTACATTGGAGATCCATTCCTACAGAGCAACCATTTGCACCGTAAGCAATTTTCACCGTAAGTCAGAACCCACCTACATAAGCACCTATGTCAATGACATGGAGCACATACACAGCAGTAATGAAGTGAAACAATAAAAAATCTATAATAAAAGAGAAACATGCAAATGTGACCATTACCACCAGCCAATCAGAGTGGCTGTATGCAAATTAACCCAGCCAAAATGGAGGCCAACAGCCACGGAACTAGAGCAAATCAAAGGGTTCTGTAGCAACTGTCTGCCTATGCTGGCAGTTGGAAGTGGCACCAGGGCACCAGGAAGTGGGAAAGCAAGGTGGCGGGCCGGGAAGTGGGTAAGAGGTGGCAGGGGGTTGGTGGCCTGCTTGGTGGGTTTCCCAGGCCCTTTGTGGGGCATCAGGGAGCGGGTAAGAGGTGGCAGGGGGTCGGCGGTCTGCTTGGCAGCTGTCCAGGCCCTTTGCAGGGCATCGGGGAGTGGGAAAGAGGCAGCAGGGGGTCAGTGGTCTGCTTGGTGGGCTTCCCAGGCC
>PVJC01053681.1:0-10754 GCA_004026665.1 Murina feae | reverse complement strand
GGCAGGCAGTTGCAACAGAACCCTTTGGTTTGCTCTAGTTCCGTGGCTGTTGGCCTCCATCTTGGCTGGGTTAATTTGCATACAGCCGCTCTGATTGGCTGTTGGCCTCCATCTTGGCTGGGTTAATTTGCATACAGCCGCTCTGATTGGCTGGTGGTAACGGTCACATTTGCATGTTTCGCTTTTATTATAGAAGATACATTTTCACTGCCAAACCCTGCAGAACTTACCCGGAGCATAGAGAACGACATCCCTGCTCCCAGGAGCCTGGGATAGAATGCCTGTTTTGAATGAGAGGATCCATGTGGCAAGGGAACCCCAAATCTAGGTGGGGGCAGGAGCTATCAACTGCTGCTTCTGTGAGCCCTCATACACACTCAGTGTAAATCTTTCATTCTACCCTCTCCTTGTTCCATTTCTGTTTAGACATAACTTGAAAGCCAGCTTTGCCCTTATACATTCTAATCATGTTAAAGGCAAAATGCTTGCCATGATGCAGCAGGAGTTTCAATAGAGCCTTGCGGTCCCAAGTGCATCTTAAGTCCACACTTGAAGATGATATGCTTTAACAGAGGCAGGTGTGTGGAGGAGCCAAGCATGGGTCTCGACATTTCCAGGGGACCCGGGAGAAACCCCGTGGTGCACTTTTTAAGGGGTGTTTATCTAGAAATTGGGAGGGTCTAAAGATGACAAAACACACACAAGAAAGCCCACTTTTTTAAAAAAGGTTTTTTATTTTTAGAGAGAGGAAGGGAGTGGGAGAGAATGAAACATCAATGCAAGTGCAAAAACTGGGGACTGAGCCCGCAACCCAGACATGGCATTGCCTAGTATTGGCAACCTTTGGGTGTACAAGGCAACACCCAATCCAGCCACACCGGCCAGGGGGGAAAGCCCACCTGTAAGCAAATCTATAACTTAAAAAGAAAGCCTACAATATTCCGAGGGAGGTAGATGGTTTGCAAGCGGCCATGAGAAACCCAGACACTGGGTGGCTTCTTAGCGTCAGCCGACAGGCCAGGCAAGGACTCGCCTCAGCAGCTTTGCCTTCTCCAGTGCTCCTCCCTCAGGGAGGCCCTGAGGTCTGCGCCGCCAGGATTAGCGTCACCCCTGCAGACAGCAAGGCCCCGACACACTGTGAGCACACATCATGAGGTCAGTATAAATATCTGGGAGGCTTTAAGGAAGATACTGGAATTTTTGCCCCAATCAAGGAGAAAGGTTTTGCCGACTGGTTTACATTGAAGCCCTAGTTGGCTCATCATCTGAGAAATAAACTTTCCCTGGATTAGGAAACCTCATCATGAGACTTGAGATATACTGGTTTGGAAAGCTTCCTCAGTTTCTCCTGGCTTCGAAGTCCCCGGCCTCGTAATGAAGTAAGGCCCATTGGAGGCAGATGAATCTGAGTAAGAAGAGTAAGAATAATGATAATATTAAGAATTATAATCACTTTGAACAGACTGTCGAACTACAGCAGAAATGCTGGGGAGGCTTGGGGGCAAGGGGTTAAGAGATCAACTGAAGGACTTGTATGCTTGCATATAAGCATAATGGACACAAGACACTGGGGGGTAAGGGAGGCCGGGGAAGGTTAAGAGAAAAAAAAAGGGAGACATATGTAATACTCTGTAATACTTTAAGCAATAAAACAAAATTAAAAAAAAGAATTATAATCACTGCAGCAGCTTATATTCATTGAGCATTTCTAAATACCATGGTTTGCTCAGCCTACATCTGCAGAGTCCTTAGTCCTTACAGTCATCTTGGGAAATTATATCAGCATTTGCAGATGAGAAAACGGAGGCTTAGAAGTTACACCTTGCTCAGATTAGACATGAAGTGGGGAGCGAATTTGAGCCCAGATGTGCCTGATGCCAGAGCTGGGATCTTCTTGGCCATGTTGCCTGCATGGTGGGAAAAGCCACAAACCACATAGTGAAATGAAAATGCAAAGGTGAGGGAAAGCATGTCCACAAAGATGGGTGCATGGTGGCAAATGGGGACCAGCCTCAACGTCTACCTGAAGTGTTCATTCTCACAAAAGGATGCAAGGCAACCATGCAAAAGGAGAGAGGCAGACATGCCCAGAAGCCAGGAAGTAAAGTAAGCACGCAATGAATAGGACACCCAGGACGCGTGTAGTTTAACACAGTAATCACTGTCAGACACCAGTGACTGACACTATACTTTCCATGCGGAACACAAAACAGGCTGGGCGCTTAATGTTTTAAGAAAATGCATGTACATGAGTGTGGAAAAAAGACTACAAGGATATATTACCAAACTATTAGGTTGAGCTAATACAATATAAATTAAATATTGAATTCAAAAATTTAAAAACAATATATATATGAAATTCATGCACTGGGCCTCTAGTTTAAAATTTGCTGTGGATTAAATTTATAGTCTCCCTCTTACCCCTGTCCTCCAGTTTCCCTCTCAAGAAGCAATTACCAGCAGTTTTTCGTAGGTCAAGGGTAGAAAATTAGTAGTTTCATATGGTCAATCCACTAGTAACAGGGGTCACTTCCACAGGATATGAATTTTGACAAATTTCACTTTCTATCTTATGCATGCCTTTAGTGTTTGCACTTTATTCTTTTATTAACAACAACCCTGTATAATAGAAGAAGAAAATCTTTCCATAAAAAAGTGAAAAGCAAAAGAGAACGCTATGCAACTGCAAGCTGGCTTCCCTTCACACATGGGAAGCTGTGCATGTGAGACAGGCTTCTTTGGCATGTTGGTGGCTGTGACAGGCTGATGGCGTGCAAGGACAGCTTGTCTCCAACACGCCTCCCACAGCAGCTCCAGCCTTCTAGACAAACACTCGGTAAAGGATGAGTGCCCCCATGCGTTAACTGGGTCACACTTACTGGCCTTGGGTACGGGATCTGGTAGTGCAGTCCGATTTCAATCCTAGCTGTGCATTCATCTATACACTGCTTAATCTGGTCTGTGTCTGTGAGCTGGTGAAACACAAAATGAGCATTTTTCTAATGCTACACATTTTCTGAAACTCTTTTAATTTACCATTCAATAAATTAAATATTGGTAATTCAAAAGCAATCTATATATCTACTCTAATAAAAGAGTAATATTGAAATTAACCATTTCTCCGGGACGCCTAAGCCACACCCACCAGCCAATCAGAGTGGTTATATGCAAATTAACCCAGCCAAGATGGCAGTCGGCAGCCACAGAGCTACAGCAAACAGGAGGCTTCCGCTGCACCAGAGATGGAGTTGAAACTGCCTGCCTAGGCCGGCCGGGCCTCTGCTCAAGGCAATAATGTTTCAATTATAGAAGCCACAGAGCTGAAGCAAATAGGAGGCTTTGCTGCCTGCCTAGGCCTCTGCTCAAGGCAACAAAGTTTCAATTATAGAAGGTAAATAAACCCCAGAAACCTGATTCCAGCCAGCCTCGCTGGGACGTTGGGTCAATGAGAGCTGTGGGCAGCCTGAACACAGCCCTCAGGCCCTCACCCAGGCTTGCCAGGCACCCCAGTAGGGACCCGAACCGCGAAGGGACTGTGGCAAGCCTGAAAACGACCCTCAGCCCCTCACCCAGGCTGGTCACACCCCCATGGGGTGAGGGTCCCCACTGGGGGGCTTGGCCAGCCTGTAAACAGCCATCAGTCCCTCACCCAGGCTGGCCAGGCATGCCAGCAGGTAGACATCCCCCAAGGGGTCCCAGACTGTGAGAGGGCACAGGCTGGGCTGAGGGACCCCCCCCACCAACCGAGTACACAAATTTTTGTGCACTGGGCCCCTAGTTTCATTATCAGTATACACAAAACACACGTTATGAAATGATGCAATAAAAATAAACAGAAACGGCACTTGCAGTATTTGACTTCCATTCCTCCCAGGGCAGTTTAAGGACCTTGGGGCTACGTGTATACTGGGTGGCACACATGGTGTGCACCAGGAGCTGAGTGTGGAGAAGCTGGAGGGTCCCATGACCATTGTACTTGGGGGATGTCCTTCAGGTGGGTGGTGAAAGGCCAAGGCTGGGCGTTCACATATGGGAGCTAGAACCACAAGGCAGCTGCCGGTCCTGGGCATCAGCACATATGCTGACCTTCAGAGGACCTACAGCTGGCAGCAGGGGTGTGGAGAAGGCGGGTGGGCCAGAAAGGAGACCGAGACAGGGGCCAGAGTAGATAAAATAAAGGAACTCAACAGCATGAGGTCCACGCGGAGGTGGCCAGAGAGGTCAGGAGCTGAAAGCCTCACGCGTGCACTGTGCCAGGCCGTCTTCCTGAGGAGCTCCCAGGTGATGCCCACGGGCTTCCTGGGATGATTGAAATGGAGCCCCTTAGAAGTGGCTTTTGGCCCTGGTGTCTATCGGGTGTGCACTGCCATTAGACAGGTTCCTGGGGCATGACTGAATCCTTTCTGTGGTCCCAGAGGGCAAGCTCACTCTGTTGGCCAAAGAGGCTTGAGTGCAAAGCTAGGTCATGAAGGGCATCCTGTGCTTAATTCTATTCTCTTCCCTCAGAATGGGTTTACACTGGGTGGCTTTGACTAGTTTATGAACTAGTTTATGAACTGAAAAACAAAACAAAACCGTGTACCCTGCCCTGGGGGTGGCTCGCAACAGGCGCAGGGATGCGGGGCTGCTCCAGCCGGAACACTGCCTGCGGCTCAGCTCGCCTGCGGCAGGCCTGCTGCAAACACTGAGCCAGGCAGCCAACCGAGACCGGAGGCCAGTGCAGGGAGAGCCTGCCCGCTGTGCCCGCCACTATGCCGGCTCAGGCCTCTCAACCTCAGGACAGAGAACCAGACAGACACAAGCAGCTGCTCTCCTTGCGATCTCCTACTGAGGCTACTCACATGTTTGTTTTTCTGGAACAGGGTCCTGGCTTCATGGAGGATGTACTGCTTTTCTCGTGCGGTGTCTTCCACCTGCCCCGACACTGCCTGCCATTGCCTCGCAAGCCTGAAGATTCGGCGATACAAGCCAAGCACTTCTTGTCTTGTGGCTGTGGTCATCCTCCGACTCACCAAAGTAGAAGAGGGAGAATTTGCATAAAAACCCCACCTGAGAATAGGCAGATAGAAGAGGTGCATTTCTTAATCAAGCTCTTTAGACTAAAACTGCTTTCTCAAGCAATCTGTGTGGTGGCCCTGCCCAGCAGGCGCTGGCCCGCTCGTCACTGCGTGGCCAAGGCTGCTCGCCGGGCTGCAAGCCCGAAACGCACATTCACTGCTCTTTAAGCTGGAAAGAGTACTCAGGACGAGGCTTTTGGTGTATACACTGTAACTTATATCACTGCCCTGGGTGCCAAGGAGCAGGCCCATTTTCAATAACTGAATTCAATGCAGGGGTTGCTAACTCAAGTTCTTCCAGGGTCGGCCGGCAGGGAACGTGGCTGGCTGGACAGTAGCCAACAGAGAGGACATGCCCCCTTTCAGCCCGGCCAGTGGCTGCCATGTAAAAACGAAGGCCTGGTGATGTCAGATTTCCAGATAGCTTAGTAGGTGGCCTTCCAGATTTTTAAAAGATGAAATCTCAAAAAAGATACGCATTCATTACTTTGGAAAATGTGAGTGCCATTAAGGCCAAGCAAATTCTGTCTGCAGGCTTGGTTCCACCTTAGTTCACTATAACCTTGTTGAGAAGATTTCTTGCACTGTTGGTCTATGCCTTGTCCACAGAACTGCACATGTGGACAACTAAAAATCTTGGTGATGATTAAAGTCCGTGGCCCCTCTGGGTTTTACTCTAAGTCAACAATGTTTTATGTTGAGAGGACCTGGCTAAGACCCTACCTAAATGCATTCCCTAAAGTAACTGTATTTTTAAAATTCCTGTTAATATCATGAAATACTCCAGATACACAAAATGATACAGCGAGTAATATAAGTAACAGCCACAGATTCACAGTGAACCTTAAAGGATAAACGGTATAGTTGAAACCCTCACTGTCCCTCTTCCAAGGCAAATTCCCTGTTTCCCTCCTAGAGGGAACACTAGCTGACTGGTCTGTCACTCACATGTCTTTGCAGTTAACGTGATACAGTACTGCTTAGTAAGTTTAAAAACTGCATCTACATGTGTATGTGCAAGGCCTTGCCTTCCTGTCACTTGCTTTTTTGCCTGTTTCTGTGAGATCTACCATGCTGTTCCTTCAGCTCTAGCTCATCTGTTCTCACTACTGCCATTTGGCCCGTCTGGTCACCCCGTGTCCACTCTCCTGCTGCTGGACGTTAGTTACTTGCTTCTTTTACTTGGGCAAAAACTTCCACCTATTTCTCTGCTATTAACTTAAAATCAGAAAAGAAGAAGCCCACGCTGGAGGATCCCGATAGCCAGACTTAGGTCATGGACCCTACCCCGCCTCTACCATGTGGAGCTGAGAAGAGGGAGGACAGATCAGAGAGGGAGCACGTGGCCAGGCACAGGGCCTCCTCACCAGGACCCGGGCTGTCCGGACAGCTCGCCAAGGGCAGGGCGGGGATGATGGAGACAGTGTGCCAGACAGCCCTGGGTCTGTAAGAATCTGGGCAGCTGAAGAATGTAGATGGGAGCTGGGAGGAGGGGTCAACCCAGAAATTCCAAGTGCTTACAAGGAATTCACCTTAACAGGCATCTCTCTTTCAACTATGACTGCCCTTCCTATTCATCCGGACCCTGGTGACTTTTCCTGAGCAACGAGGACTGAACTGAGGCTTAACTGATGAAAAGCTTGAAAGCACGACTTCACCCAGGTCAAAAGTTAACAGGACTGAGGTTAATAGTCAATACCAATTCTGATGTCCACATTGCTTCAGAGAAACTGCTTAGAAGGAATTAACAAAAACCAAGAGAGAACATCATGCTTTGTGGCCAATCTAATCTAATAAAAGCATAATATTGAAATTGACCGTTTCTTCGGGAGGCCTAAGCCACGCCCACCAACCAATCAGAGCAACTGTATGCAAATTAGCCAAGGCAAGATGGCAGAGGCCGCAGCCCCAGGGTCCAGCAGGGCAGACGGAAGACCTCTGCCTCAGGATCCAGGCCGCAGCCTTAGGGCAGGAGGAGCGAGCCAGCTGGTAAGCCCTTCCCATCTGCCCCACTGCCCCCCTGGGCAGGGTGAGAAGAGAGAGCTGCGCCGAAGGGGCGGGACCAGTCAGCCACCTGGAGGCTGCGGGCGCTTTCTGTGTGTGTGCCCCGGCCATCAGGCGCTTTGCAGGCAGAAGTCGAGGGGCAGGACCAGCTGGCCGGCCCAGAGGCTGCGGCCTTGGAATGGACTGATCACGCGGGGCACGGGCACATGGAGGCCTAAGTCTCCGTGTGCGTGTGCCCCGCGATGGATTCCCAGGTGGCAGAGGCCTAAGCAATGGGTCCATTCCAAGGCCTCAGCCCAGGGGTGGGGAGCAGCCTTGGAAGGAATGGGGGAGGGAGCGAAGCAGGTCACAGGGAGGAAGTGAAGAAAAAAATTAAGGTGGGAAGGAAGGAAAAGGGGAGGGTGGGCAGGGGTAAAGATAAAGGAAAGAAGGAATGTGGGAAGGGAAGGAGGGTAGTAGAAAAATGGGAAGAATAATGATGGAACAGAAGTAGGAAATAAGGAGGAAAGAAAAGTTTATAAATGATGAGTCAGTAGGAAAAGTGTTACATAAAGGAGAAAAATTGTGTGAGAAGAAGCAGCCAATAAGGAAGTCAAATACAACTGTGCGTGAAGGGGATAAGATTAAAAAAGAAGGTTAATAGGGGTGACCAGGCCAGCAGGGGAGGGCAGTTAGGGGGATCAGGCAGGCAGGCAGGCAGGCAGACTGGTTAGAGCAGGCAGGCAGGTTAGCGGTTAAGAACCAGAGATCCTGGATTGTGAGAGTCCCCAAGAACTCCATATTGGAGAGGGTGCAGGTCGGGCTGAGGGACCACCCCCCGCCTCCGTGCACGAATTTCATGCACCGGGCCCCTAGTCGTTAATAAAAATCCAGAGGAGATGATGACGCTTTCCTGCTAAGGAAAAGTTTCTGAGTTTCTGGCTCTGTAAAACCCCATGGTTTCCTATGAATGTCTGTGAGTCAGTTCCTACAAGAGGCAGGGCGTCTATAACTAACTTCTATTAACCACGCCTCACCTCCCTGTTAGCAGGACCTGGAGGAGGCAGAGCCTGGCATAGTGGCACAGCAGCGTCTGAACTTAATTGCTGTCCTTCTCTCCTAGAAGAACCTCAGTCCAAGCTGTAACTGATCACACACCGGAATCTGACACAGAAGCCCTGTAATTAGGGCACTCACGGTAACAAGCACAACAATTGGTACTTAACAGGCCTATTTTCAAAACACTTTAATGTTTAAATACTGGGAAAACTAATCTTGAAAGGAGGTAAGTGATGTCTCCTCTCCAACAGTTGACATAGAAAGCCTACATCTGTTATTGGACTGGAGGGGTCCATTTACCCTACATGCATCAAAGCCCAATCCAACGGGCTTTTGAAGTTTGCAGCAAAGAAAGTACAGGTTTACAAGTGAGGAAATGGTGCCCAGCCCAGTCACAGGCAAGTTAATGCTAAAGACCTGGCCTCCCAGTGGCTCCCAGGAAATGGGCTACAGGAAAAGGTCATGATCACGGTGGCGAACGGAGTGCAGCGAGGGCCCTACTCACCACTGTGTCCGGGCCCATGTCTGGTTTCATGAGGGTGTGGTCCTCACGGTCTTACTGTTTCATGACCTGCCACTGTAACCCATCTGAAGTCAAAGTGCTATCTTGAGCTTGACCAACATTCTGTGGTCAGACCTCAGGTTTTACCCTTAAGACAGTTGGATACTGACTGGTGTCCCACGGGTTCAATTATTAAGGAAAAGAAAGGATGGAGAGGAATCAGAAAGGATCACGTGAAAGAAATGGGGTTTTCTGGGTAGCTCAGTTGGTTGGAGTTTTGGGATCAGTTCCCAGTCAGGGCATATACCTAGGTTGTGGGTTCATCCCAGTACGGATATGGGAGGCAACCAACCAATATTTCTCTCTCCCTCCCTTCCTCTCTCCCTACAATCAATTTAAAAAAATATACTTGGGTGAGGAAGGAAAAAAAAAACAAAACCCTCAGGTGAGGTTTCTACATGGATAGAAATTATGAAAATTTCCTGAAAGAAGGATCTACAGTTTCCTATGGTGTTCTATTTTTTAAAATATATATATTTTTATTGATTTTAGAAAGGGAGAGGGGGATTAAAACATCGATGAGAATCACTGATCCCCTGCCTCCTGTATGCCCCCGACTGAGAATCAGCCCCGAAACCTGGGCAAGTGCCCTGACTGGGAATCCAACTGTGACTGCCTGGTTCATAGGTCGATGCTCAACCACTGAGCTATACCAACTGGGCCAGGTGTGTACAGTTTACAAGTCTAGCTTACCACTTCCTTCTAACTCTTGTGCGAAAAACAATCTGTTGTTCTTTCCTTATTAGAATCTTTCAGTTCTTTGGGGAACTCACATTCTTTCTTAGGATTACATACCTATCTGTTATTTCTAGAAGGCTCTCTCCTGACCCCTCCCATGTACCTTACCAATCCCTAGTCATCCCTTAGTTCTCCGTGAAAACATGGAGATCTCGGGCGACCTCTCCCCTCCCCCTCACCATATGCACCAGATCAGGTCTCTGCTGAACTGTCCCTTGGCACCTTACATTTCTTCTTTGCAGCAGTGATCACTCAAGAAATGGCCATCAGTGTCCGTCTTCCCCCATAGACTAACCTCTGTGGGACAGTAACCACAGGCATCATGTTCATTGCTGCATGTCAGCACCTAGCAAGCGGCTGAATAAATGGAAATCTCATGCTATGGAAGCCTGTGATTCCAGAAACATCATCAGCCATCTATAAAAAATTTAAAAGTCCTCATCCTTTTGCTTTATATTTGTCTCTGTTCCTAGGAAGTACCTTGTTTAGAAAAAGTACCTTTTCCCTAGAGTCTTCCTTCCTGCGGATTTAATGGCTAGAAACCAACATTTATTCCTCAAACCATCACTGACCTCTCACTGATGCAGAACCGACAGCCCTTTTCCTTCCTCTCTCGTTTCAGGGGTTGATCTGATGCAATGGGGTCTGCTAGGATTTCCTGCAGGACACCAGAAATATGAAATTGTTCAGCAGTCCCAACTGAACTGCAGTATGGATTGCCCGTAAAGTCTATTCTTACATAACTTTTACAGTAAAAATCTTGTAACTTTCATTCTTATGATTGACTAGAGGCCCGGTGCACGAAATTCGTGTACAGGTAGGGTCCCTAGGCCTGGTGGTGATCAGGGCCGATCGGGGCCTGCTGGCTGCCCACTGGGGCCTTCCTTCATTCCGTGCTGCCCCCTGGTGGTCAGCACACATCATAGCAAGCGATCAAACTCCTGATCTCTAACTCCCCAGGGGACATTTAGCATATTAGCCACACACACACACACACACACACACACACACACACACACACACACGGCCTGGTGCACAAAATTCGTGCATGGGGGAGGGGATGTCTCTCAGTCCAGCCTGCACCCTCTCCAATCTGGGACCCTTCAAAGGATGTCCTACTGCTGGTTTACAGGGATCAGGCCTAAACTGGCAGTTGGACATCCCTCTCACAATTCAGGACTGCTGGCTCCTAACCACTCACCTGCCTGCCTGCTTGATTGCCCCTAACCACACTGCCTGCCAGCCTACTCACCCCCAACTACCCCTACCACCAGCCTGCTGACCCCCAAATGCCCCCCTGATCACCCCCAACTGTGCCCTGTGCCAGTGTGCTTGCCCCCACCTTCCCCTCTGCT
>PVJC01053680.1:0-10748 GCA_004026665.1 Murina feae | reverse complement strand
AGCCTCCTCTCCCCTCCACGCACAGACACAGCCTCCCTCCACCCACAGACACAGCCTCCTCTCCCCTCCACGCACAGACACAGCCTCCCTCCACCCACAGTGCCCACCGCCCTGTGACCAGAGCCCGTCGCCTCCACCACGCGCAGGGCAGTCGGCGCCGACGGGCAGAGACCCTGGGTTTACCGCCCTTAGGGCCCCAAGGCCCGGCTCGGGGAAGAGCGGTCGGTATGTTGTGGGACGGGTGCCCTTGCAGTAAGTGAGAAGGTAATCCTGGGCATCACCACCGTCTAGAGATGGGCTACGGCCACGGAAGGAAAAGTAAACACAAGTCAAGCGCTCGCGTCCCGGCCCCACTGAGGCCGCGCGCGCCGCGCCCCCCTTTGCCAGCCGCGGCCCCCTTCGCCCTCCGCTCACTTTATCTCCGCGCGACTGAACAGTCCAATGCGCTCCAGCTGCTCCAACTCCGGGAGCCGGTCTTCTATGCGCTCCTGGATTATCTCCGCCATGAGGGACCCGCTCCGGAACCCCCCACGCGCGCTGGGAGGGCCCACCTGTGCCCGAGACCCGGCCCCGACGCTCGCACGTGCTGACGTCACGTGCGCGCCAGGTCCCGCCTCTTCCGTTTCCGCCGCCTCCGCCGGCGGAGAGGCCCTCGGGCACTCGGGGCCGCTGTCTCCTCCCTGTGGCCGACTGTGATATTGCAGCGAGGGCCCCGCCTTCGCAGGACGGCCCCAGGGGACTGGCGTGGAGGGGCGGGGCTAGCGTGGGGCGGGGTTTAGAAAAAGCGCCAGCGGGTCTGGGAGAGCTACCTGACAGAGACGGGAAATGCCTCTTCTGCAGATATTGTCTCCTTTTTTTTTTTTTTAATATATGTATTTTTATTGATTTTCTTACAGAGAGGAAGGGAGAGGGACAGAGAGGTAGAAACATCAATGAGAGAGAAACATCGACCAGCTGCCTCCTGCACACTCCCCACCGGGGCTGTGCCCGCAACCAAGGTACATGCCCCCCACCGGAATCGAACCCGGGACCCTTCAGTCCGCAGGCTGACGCTCTATCCACTGAGCAAAACTGGCCAGGGCATTGTCTCCTTTTATTATGCTCTCATCCCACGTCCTTGCTTTCCAACACCGAGAACAACAAAAAAGAAACAAAGGATAAAGCGTCTGTACAGGGTGAGACAAAAATAATACAATAATTAATAAATAATCATACAAGAGTGAACTGTTTTGAGTAAACATTTCAAAAAGTTAGTCATGAGACAAAAATAATACAATAATTAATAAATAATCATACAAGAGTGAACTGTTTTGAGTAAACATTTCAAAAAGTTAGGCTCAGTGGATAGAGCGTCAGCCTGTGGACTGAAAGGTCCCAGGTTCGATTCCAGTCAAGGGCATGTACCTTGGTTGTGGGCACATCCCCAGTAGGAGGTGTGCAAGAGGCAGCTGATGGGTGTTTCTCTCTCATCGATGTTTCTAACTCTCTATCCCTCTCTCTTCCTCTCTGTGAAAAAATCAATAAAATATGTTTTTTTTAAAAAAAGTTAGTCATGAGCCCCAGCTGGTTTGACTCAGTGGATAGAGCATTGGCCTTCTGACCTGAGGGTCAAGGGCATGTACCCTGGTTGTGGGCTAGATCCCCAATAGGGGAGATGCAGGAGCAGCCGATCAATGATTCTCTCTCATCATAGATGTTTGGAATCTCTCTCTCCCTCTCCCTTCCCCTCTGAAATCAATAAAAATATATTTAAAACAAAACAACAAAAGTTAATCATGAAAATCATAGGGGGGTGCTAAAGCTGATGAGGCTATCCAAAGCACTATGTCTTTTTCAGCTAGATTTAGTAAACCAGTGTGATAACTGGTTGTTCACCTGCCCATTAGAGTCAATGATTGGCTGATTAGTTTTTTAATGGGGAGACATTATTATTATTTAAATAATCATCCTGGCTGTGTAGGACAAGGTCTTTCAAAACTTATGGCCATGGGTGGAGATCAGAAACTTTTTTTAGAAGAAGAGATCTTGGTATTGAAAAGTTTGGGAGTTATTGAATAAAATCAATAAGATATAGACACTCCTAAACCATAAAGTGACTTAGCATTTCTAAGAAAACCATCAGACAACCCAGCTGGGAAGACATTGTTGGTGTAATTACTAAACTCAAAATAACTATACAGCCCAGTTCTTTTTTAAGATGATACAGAACCAAAGCAGGAGTTCTTGCTAGACCTGTTTATGCACCTGGGCATCTCGATCCTCTGTGTGATTTATGAAAGAGGAATAGGGTTAGCATCAACCATGCTCTGTGCTTTTCTTTTTTTCCTTCCACATTTTACGCCACTGGTTTTGTCTGTTCTTGTCTCCTTGAAGGAAAGATTGCAATCAAGAGACAAAGTGTAGAAAAACAAGCAAGAATGTGTTGACCGCAGCAAAGAATATACTTAGGACCGTAAAACAAGGAAGGACTTAGAAGAAGCAACAGGAAAACCTAGGCTGTGCTGCTTTGGCTCACTGAGAAGTGAGCAAAAAGGAGGCCTTGAAGACAAGTTCAGGGGGTTAGCTCGGGACAAGCTGCCACTGTCCATTGCTCCCCTGGTTACAGGTCTTGTGAGTCTCATGGAGTTTAGGAGATGCACGCCGGTGGGGAAAGAAGAGAGGAAGGGAATGGCAAGGGCATGCTCCCTGGAGGGAGAAGGTGCACTGGGACCTATATTTCGAGGGTTTTTAAGGCTGGGTATTTAGGGGAGGTCTTAGGAGAGGATCTCAATAGAATATTCACCAGCTTTATGCTGATGTAACCAAAATGAGGTTTATTCTCTCAACTTCAACTGTCCAAGGATGTGGTTGGCAAATTACAAAATCAATAAAATATATTTTTTTTAAAAAAGAGTAGACCTCCCTTCCCTGGGCTGCCAACACCAGCTTCCTTCTGGCACCCAGGACCCAGGCTTCCCTCACAGCCCTGGCTTCCTCCAGAAGGTTGTCCAGTCTAATTAGCATATTATGCTTTTATTATTTTAGATGATGATGATGATGATGATGATGATGATTTGATAAAGGGATGTACCTAACTTCAATGCTAAATCACCTGGAATCCCATCCTCCTACCTTGCTTAAGTCCCCTTCCCACTTCTCCCACAGAGAGCTCTGGTCCACTTCAAAGTCAGAGCAGAAGTGACAGACACAGATTGGTCTTTGATGCCTAAGAACATCAGCGCCCACTGTTTGATGCAAATGCAAAGCATCTGTATTTTTCAAACCTTTCATGTTATCTCACACTGCTACAACAAAAGCTGAAGAGTCTGAGGTGACACACATTATACACATTAAAATATTTGGAACCGGGGACTTTTCATTTCTTTTTCTATTATATATAGCTTCTTTTACTTTGCAAACCACACGGGATGGTAAATTACTTCTGGCAGGCAGCCCTTGTCCCCTTGCCAAATTTCAACTGAGGCAAGTTTTTACAGCGAGGCTAATAAGCCCTGAAAATGAGGAGGTAAGTAGAATGGGAATGATGGCATAGCCTTTAACTGTGGGAGCCTCCGATGACAACGTGAGATTCAAATAGATTCTATTTTTTTTTTAAGTTTTTTTTATTCTAATGAAATCTTTAAAAACTCTTTCAGGTTATTCCAGTTCAAACACATGTAAATGGAAAGACTTTCTTTTAATTGGCAAAAGCATTTTTGTGGGTTGTTTTCCCGTGGCTTTCGTTATTGCTTTTTGAAAACTCAAAAAAAAAAAAAAGGAGAAGAAAAGAAATGGTAGTTTGGGGATAATAACCTACTATTAAAACAAACTGACATCTTGAAAAAAACATGCTCTGGAATGATTGGCCTGCCAATTGTTCGTGTGTGAATACATTTCATCAAAGCCATCGCTGATTAGCTACGTCAACTTTTTTTTCCAGTTTGCCTCCAACCCATAGAGAAACCCAATCCTGCTTAAGTATGTTGCAGGTCTTTCTTGAACAAAACTTCAAAAAATAGAAAATAAATATCACATGTCATATTCATCACGGAAAGAAGCAGGTAGGACCTGTTGTGGGGTAATACCCATTTCTCTAGATTGAATTCCCACATCTATTCCCTGCACAAGGGACAGGGAAAATTCCTCTTCTTATTCTACCCTCCAATTAGACGTGGACTGATTAGCCTCAGTGTCACATGCTCATCCCAACTTGTTTCGGCAAAAGAAGAGGTTGGCCTGTGCGTGTGCACATCTGTGTGTGTGTGTGTGTGTGTGAATAACATGACCTTCCTCCAGAAATGTCAGCTTTCTTATCGTTCACCAGCCATTCCATGCTATTTACACACACTATTCCCTGTGCCTAGAATATCTTTTGTCCCTTTATTTATTTGGGAAGTGGCTTGGGCCTGCTTCCTGGAGGGGGAGCACCCCGGGACCTTTATTTTCAGGAGTTTTAAAGGCTGCACATTTAGGGGAAGTCATAAGGCAGAATCAATAGAATATTCATCAGTTTTATACTCATGTACCAAAATGAAATTTGTTCTCTCAATTTGTCTGTCCTTGGGTGTGGGTGGCCAATGGCACTTAACCGGATACCTAATCTCTATCTCCCTGAATAGGGTGATTTTTTTGAAAATTTTTATAAGAATTTATTTGAGCCCTAGCTAGTGCTCAGTGGTTAGAGCATAGGCCCAAGGACTGAAGGGTCTTGGGTTCGATTCCAGTCAAGACTCCATCCATCCCTTCTACTCTCCCCCTCACTTCTACTCTCTCTAAAAATTAATGGGGGAAAATATCCTTTGGTGAGGATCAGCAACAACAACAAAAGAATCTATTTGAGCCAAACTGAGGACATGTGCTGGGAAGCAAGATACCAATTGCTCCTGAGGAGGGTGATTTAAGCTATTTTCCCTCTGGTGGGGGGGTTGGGGGGGAGAAGTGCAACCCATTTACTCTTTTTTTTTTTTTTTTTTTTTTTTACAGAGAGGAAGGGAGAGGGATAGAGAGCCAGAAACATCGATGAGAGAGAAACATCGATCAGCTGCCTCCTGCACACCCCCCACTGGGAACATGCCCGCAACAAAGGCACATGCCCTCGACCGGAATCGAACCTGGGACCCTTCAGTCCACAGGCTGACGCTCTATCCACTGAGCCAAACCGGTTAGGGCAACCCATTTACTCTTAAGTGTGCTTGGTTTAGGGGAAGATAGGATGTATTAGGTGACTGCAAACTGTAGCTGAACTATCTGACTTAGTTTCCCTATGCCTCTTGTCCTGGATTTTCCTAGCTTCTTACTGTTCTTCAACAATCATATACTTTACAAAGTATTTCCCTGATATTTCCAGTACCCACCTGGCAACAACATATTCTTGGGGGAGGAGGTTAAGACAATATTATTGACTATATTTCCTATGCTAAACTTTACATCCCCATGACTATATAACTACCGATTTGTTCTTCTTAATCTTCTCAACATTTTCACTCAATCTCCCAAGCCCCCTCCTCTCTGGCGACCATTAGTCTGTTCTCTGTATCTATACGTCTTGTGTAAGTCTTGTTTCAGTTTTATTTGTTGGTTTATTTTGTTCATTAGATTCCACATATAAACAGGTGTCTATTCTTAACAGCAGCCAACGTTACGCTGTTACAGTCTGGCAGACCACATCACATGCTCCGTAAAGCCCTGCAGCAGCTTCTAGACTCAGAGTAAGAACTAAAATATTTCACTTGCCGCCCTGACCGGTTTGGCTCAGCGGACTCAAGGGTCCCAGGTTTGATTCCAGTCAAGGGCATGTAAGGTCAAGGGCATGTAAGGTCAAGGGCATGTAAGGTCAAGGGCATGCACCTTGGTTGCGGACACAACCCCGGTGGGGAGTGTGCAAGAGGCAGCTGATCCATGTTTCTCTCTCATCGATGTTTCTAACTCTCTATCCCTCTCCCTTCCTCTCTGTCAAAAATCAATAAAAAAATATTTAAAAAATAAATTAATTAAATAAAATATTTCACTTGCCTACAAAGCCCCATATGGAGAGAGGCCAGTAAGCCAAAGCAAGTAGAACAGGGATACTGAGACAGCTAAACAAACTGACCGAGCAATTTACAGCAGATACAGGTCACCTCCCTAGAGATAACATCTAGGCCTCAGTTGTATTTCAGCTTCAGGCCCAGAAATGCAGCAAAACCGGATGGGCCACACCAGGACCCTCTGCGATGACTGAGGACTCCCTGCCCTGATACTCCCTGCCCTGGAGACCATGGCCCTGGAGGAGCACACCTAGAAAATAGAGTAATATTCTGCTGAAACCCTCCCCTATGTCCTCCCCTAACATTCCCACCTGCGAGAAAGAGATAAACGCCTTAACACAGCCTGGCTGGTGTTGCTCAGTGGGTGAGCACCGACCTATGAACCAGGAGGTCACAGTTCAATTGCCAGTCAGGGCACAGGCCCAGAGTTGTGGGCTCGATCCCCAGTGGGGGCCATGCAGGAGGCAGCCAGCTGATCAATGGTTCTCTCTCATCATTGATGTTTCTGTTTCTCTCTCCCTCTCTCTTCCTCTCTAAAACCAATAAAAATAAGTTTTCTAAAAGCCTCAAGACATAGAACCCAGTGCGTATTCTCCCTCTAGGGAGCAACCCCTGCCATTCCCTTCCCCTCTTCTTCCTCCAGTTCTTCCCCCACAGGCAAGCATCTCCTAAACTCTAAAAAACCCCAGGAGGCTTGCGGCCAGGGGAGCAATGGACAGCGGCAGCTCGTCCCAGGGTCCCAGGCTAACCCCTGAACCTGATCCCTTTTCTTTGACTTCCCAGAGAGGTGGAGCAGCCCAGCTAGGTTCTTCTGTTGCTTCTTCTATGCCACGCCCTTTCCTGTTTCCTGTCTCCAGCTTTAATAAATGTTCTCTCAGGGTCATCTGTTTTGAAATTTTTTCTGCATGAAGTCAAGAATCCACACACTACCAGCTGGCCCCAGGCAGACTGTCCCTTTCCAGTAACAATGCCATTTGGTGTCCTGCCACTCCCTTTCCCCTCTGAGCTTATCTCCCACTCCTCCCTAGTTTCCAGATACCTACATTAGCCTCCCTGTTACCCCCCTCAATATCGCAGTGCAGGCCCTTTCCACTGGCTAGTCTCTCTGCCTGGAATTCTTTTTCCCAGAAACTCACAGCTCATTCCCTCACCTACTTCAAATCCTTCTCAAATGTCACTCCTCTGGGGAGGCCTTTCATGTTTATCCTCCCTCTACAACCCTTATTCTACATTCTTGACTTTTCTTTTCTCCATATCACTGATCACTGTCTAACATAGTGATCAGTGTCTTTCCACACAGGCACTGAAACATAAATTCCACTGAGCTGAAATTGCTGCTCAACCTCCAGAGTTAGGCACATAGTAAGTGCCCATTACCTGTTGGTTGACTAAATGAATGAATATTTGTACAGTTGTACTGTCCTATGTAGTTTGCATTGTAACTTATTTCTTTAATCTATATGTCTATAGCCTTCATAATGCTGTGACTTCCGTGAAAGAGAGAACGAATATTTTCTTTATTTTTGTAGTTCCTAGAACCTAACATTGAAAAATACTAGGTACTCAATAAACATTCACTGAAAAAAATCAACCCTGTATCATGCATGCTGCCTGTTATAAGAGTCACTCGCAATCTAATCTAATAAAAGAGTGATATGCAAATTAACCATCACTCTGAGACAAAAATGGCGGCGCCCATAGCGGTGGGGCAGGACGCTAGTGGCATTATCCTGGCAACGGGAACCCAGCAGGCAATTAGACTGCAGGCAGCACCCAGCAGGGTGAGCTGGGAGGTCGCCATGATGACCCCCCGAGCAGACAAGCAGGGGCTGCGAGTCATCAGGGACCCCCCAGCCACCGGCGGCTGCAGACAAGGGGACAAGGAGACAAGGGGGTGCAGCGAGCCAGAGCCATCCAGGACCCCCCAGCCACTGCCCCAGCCAAGGCCTGGCCTGGGCAGTGGCTGCGGATGAGGGGACAAGGGGGCACGAGCCATTGGGGACCCCGCAGGCAGTGCCCAGCAGGGCCTGCTTGCCCATCCGCATGGTGTGGAGAAAGACAGGCCTGGCAGAGAGCAGAGAACCACGTGGAGTGGGCCCAAGCCATCAGTAGCACATCTCCTGAGGGCTCCCGAATTGGACAGAGTGCAGGTCCAGCTGAGGGACCCCCCGTCTGCCCTCGCTCCCCCCCACTACCTGTGCACGAATTTTGTGCACCAGGCCCCTAATATTTAATATGCTCAAAACCCTTTCTCAAGGAAAATGGTCTATCCACAGCTACTTTTTCTTACCACCTGACCTGGGCAATTTGTCACTATGGATCAAGTCACAGTAAGTAAAATTCTGACTCAAGGACAACCAATCAATCCATTGGCTGGCAAAAAACCTATAATGTACCCTGGCATGAAAAGATAAACAGAAGTGCCCTAGCCAGTTTGGCTCAGTGGATAAAGCATCGGACTGTGAACCAAAGAGTCCCAGGTTGGATTGTGATCAAGGGCACATATTTTGGTTGCAGGGTCCTCCCCGGCCCAGGCCCTGGTCAAGGCACATGCAGGAGGCAACCAATTGATGTGTTTCTCTCACATCGATGTTTCTGTCTCTCCCTCTCTCTTCCACTCTCCCTAAAAATCAATGGAAAAATATCCTCGGGTGAGGATTAACCCCCCCCCCAAAAAAGAAAGAAAAAATGAACTGAACTAACTTAACTCTCCCTCTTTGGACTCTGCATTAAGAAGAAAAGAGAGAATTTCATGATGGGACCATATGAGTTAAAACTAAAGAGAATCCATGAGTTAGAGATATGAGCGTGAAAAGGTTGGCCAGGCAAGACTGTAAGGAACCAGACACTATGAGTAAGTAGAGACTAAAATATGGAAAAGGTACACAGAGTAAGGGTGTCAGGAAGGAACATAGTAGCCAGGGGGAAATGGAGAGTCGCTGAATCACAGGAATAAGAGCACCCTGGAGTAAGGGTCCACAAATTCCTGCAATTGAGGTCCCATTTTGAACTGTTTTTAATCCTGTTCTCTTGAAGCTCTGCGCCCCACGTTTGCTCTCTGTGTCAGTTTGCAGTGATGCCCAAGTGCTTGAGTGTCCTAGAAGAGACCGTGTCGGCTCTAACTAAAATACCATTCTGTGTTCATAACGTTGCTCTCACATGTAGAAGAGTGAGGGTATTGCGTTTTCTACCAAATGAAACATTTGCGATGTTCTTCAAAGCCGCAGCCCATTGACCCTGGGAGCTTTGATCATTTATGAGGAAGCACAGGGAGGAATGTTCGCTTTAAAGCCATTTGGTTTCTCTTAAAGTCACACTCCTAAGGCAAGCTGGAATCCACTTACAGTGTGGATGTAGATGTACCTTGCTGAAACAAAATTGAAACTCTGGTTTTACAACAATAGATTATTATTTGGTCACTTTTAACAATCTTCCACTTATTTATTTTATTACAAAACGAGTGTACTGTTAGAAATTCAAATGCCACGTTCCTTTAAACAGGGAAGCTTTATGAACCACAAGAGAGCCACAAACCTGAAGTTCCCCCACTACATTGCAGTGAATGATATTGCTTTGGGTTAACACAAAGGAGCCAAGAAAAGGAGCTTTCTGCTTCAAAACTTGGTCACAGTCTCTCTCCTCCATTAGCAGCCCTTCCCTCTGGGTCCACACAGTTGCCACTAGCTCAGAGGAAGCCAGCTATCTTATTTTTTTTTATTTTAAATATATTTTTATTGATTTTAGAGAGGAAGGGAGAGGGACAGAGAGATAGAAATATCAATGATGAGAGAATCATTGGTTGGCTGCCTCCTGCGGGCCCCACACTGGGGATTGAGCCCGAAACCCGGGGATCGAACCATGACCTCCTGGTTCATAGGTCGATGCTCAACTACTGAGCCACACCAGCAGGCCAGGAAGCCAACTATTTTAAAATGCACTCACTCATTTGCTGGAGGGGCAGTGGGCCATAATGATTCAAACCGCGATCTTTATTGTGAGTACATCTTGGCAGTATCTACCAACATTTTAAGATGAGTTAAGGCCCAGGTATTCTGACATATACAAATCTACAGAAATGCTATCAAAAGTGCACGAACATGTATGTATATGTATACATATACATAGTATACATATGTATATATCTAAACTAATAAAAGCGAAATATTAAAATTAACCGTTTCTCCGAGACAGGGTAAGCCACGCCCACCAGCCAATCAGAGCGGCTGTATGCAAATTAGCCCAGCCAACATGGCGGCCGCCACTCCCAGACCTGAGTAAACAGCCCTTTCCATTGCGGCAGGAAGGAAAGTGAAGCTGCGCCCCTCAGCTCAGCTCCGATTAAACTGCCTCTAGGGAAACACAGCTTTTTGAAACATTGTAACAATCATAGAATCCTCCGGAGCTGAAGGAAAGAGCAGCTCCGGCCTAACCAGTAAAAGTAACAATTGTTTCATTATAGATGCTGCGAGGTGAGGCAGAGGAGGCTTCGTTAGTAGTTAGAAGGCCGCCTTAAAGGAACAGTGTATCAATTACCACAGGCCTTTAAGGAACAGTATCAATTATAGGAGAAAAAACTCCAGAACCTGCGTCCAGCCAGCCTTGCTGGGACGTTGGGTCAATGGGAGCTGTGGGCAGCCTTAAAGCCCCTCACCCAGGCTGGTCAGGCACGCCAGCAGGTGGGCATCCCCCGAGGGGTCCCAGACTGCGAGAGGGCACAGGCCAGGCTGAGGGACCTCCCGAGTG
>PVJC01053679.1:0-10749 GCA_004026665.1 Murina feae | reverse complement strand
ATGACTGCAGCAGGAAACATAAGCTAAGCTGGCCTTGAGCTGTATTGGACTATATAGACATGGAATGGAAACTTTGGACGCTGGCTCTGACTTTAGCTCTGCTAAAACCCCAGTGACATTTCTTCTGTGTTTAGGCTAAGAGACATGGAACTTCGGAAACCCAGAGATTTAACTCCACACAAATAAAAATCACTAGTTCTCCCATGCAAGTGACAGAAAATTGGTTTTCTTGTGATATCTCAGGAAATCTACCACCTGCAGCAACCAGAGGAGACAAGGCCCTCTCCCCTCCCTCAACACAACCACCACTAACCTCAGTGGTTAGATCCAAAATCTTTAGAACTGCTTCCAGTCTACACACTCAGAACTCATTCAAAAGGCTCCACTTTTCTTCTCTTGAAAACACAACAGAAGAAAAGAATCAAGAAAAAAGATAATTCTCTAACCCAGTCTTAAATAATTATCAAAAAATTAGCCTTATTCCTCTGGGTTACTTAAAAAAAGAAGGGAGGGGAGTAATTCAGCCCTCTCTCTTTGTATTGACTACTTGGTTAACAAAAAATGTTGGAAAATAATAACTATATGGCTGGCCTAAAAAGTCATCTATTATTCTCTACTGAATGTATGTGGAAAGCAACTTTTACACATTGCAGTAAGAACTTTCTCACTCCAATCCAACAGAGGTTAGCTCCTTCCTAAACTTCTTAAATAAGATTTCACTTTGTAGACAGCTGTTGAATCTTTTCTCATCAACTTCAAGTTACATCCCAGAATCTTGCTTTATAAATCAAACTCCAATGATGACCCAGCAAAGATACGACAGGAGAGGTTATGGATGTCAGTTCTTTAGAAGTATGAAAGCCAAAGCAGTAGAATTGACTTAACTACTTGCAACATTTGAGACAAGTTCCAAGTTTCTCTTCTAGTGTATAAGCTGTTCAACTCAGTGACATCAGGCACTGAGAATGTTTTCAATTAATTGGCTTGAAGGGATGAGAAATGAAGTTTCCTACCTTTTAGCTGTCCATGAAGTGTCTTACCTTTTAGCTGTCCATGAAGTGCCTTACCTTTTAGCTGTAGTTAAGCAAGAGACACCTAGCTGTCCTTGTAGCCATGTTGTTCTCCTTTCATAAAAGGAAAATAAAAAGTTATTAATTCTTGGGCTTTAGCATCAGAAAGGATTGCATTTAAATGCACGTTTGTCTTATTACCTGGGTAATTTGAGGCAGTAAAGAAATTTATATGCACAATTTATTTTATTGAAAAATACTAAAAGTTTAAAGAGAAAGAAATTATTTTCTACCCTACCATTTCCAACACCTTAATTCTGGCCCTAAGAAGCAAGCACTGTTAGTCCTTTCTTCTCTATTGAATTTGCATATATATATTAGGGGCCCGGTGCACAAAAATTTGTGCACTCGGGAGGTCCATCAGCCCGACCTGTGCCCTCTCGCAGTCTGGGACCCCTCTGGGGATGTCCACCTGCTAGTGTGCCTGGTCAGCCTGGGTGAGGGGCTCATGGCTATTTGCGGGCTGGCCAAGCCCCCCAGTGGTGTCCCTGACCCCATTGGGGTGTGGCCACCCTGGATGATGGGCTGAGGGGCGCTTTCAGGCTTTCAGGCTGCCCACAGTCCCTTCAGGTTTTGGGTCCCTACTGGGGTACCTGGCTAGCCTGGGTGAGGGGCTGATGGCTGTCTCCAGGTTGGCAAAGCTCCCAAATGGGGTCCCTCACCCCATTGGGGTGTGGCCAGCGTTGGTGATGGGCTGAGGGGCGCTTTCAGGCTTTCAGGCTGTCCACAGCTCCCACTGACCCAATGTCCCAGCAAGGCTAGCTGGAAGCAGGTTCCTGGGGTTTATTTATCTTCTATAATTGATACACTGTTCCTTTAAGCCGGGGCCTACGCAAGTAATGAAACCTCCTCTCTGCTTCAGCTCTGGCTTCTATAATGAAACAATGTTTCCCTTAGAAGTCAGGCCTGGCCTGCTGTTTGCTTCAGCTCCCGAGGCTTCTATCATTGATACTTTGTTGCAAATACATTGCTCCCTGGAGCAGAGAGGAGCCCAGGCGGCCCACAAACAGTTTTACTCCTGCTGCAACGGAAACTGCCTGTTTACTCAGGTCCCTGAGTGCCGGCCTCCATGTTGGCTGGGTTAATTTGTATACAGTCACTCTGATTGGCTGGTGGGCGTGGTTTAGGCATCCCAAAGAGATGGTCAATTTGCATATTACACTTTTATTATATAGGATATATATATATATCTCCACCAAAAATGTATACATGCATAATAGCTGATAGCTAAATTGTTGTTTCTTTTCATATTTAACCCATGGGAATTAATAATTATTCAAAGTGTATATACATTTTGAGATACCCTATTTTATATATTTTTTTATAATAAAATATATATATATATATATATATATATATATATATATATATATATATATTCATGACACTTTTAGGTTTATAGAAAATTGAGAACATAGTAACAAAGATTCCATGTATTCTGCACCAAGTTTCCCTTTATTGTTAACATTTTATATGAGTCTGTTATAGTTCTTATAGTTAATGAACCAATATTCATATATTATCATTGCCCAGTCTTCTTTCTCTGCCCCAGGATTCATTCAGAATATCATATTGCGTTTACTCATAGGTTGTCATAGGCTCCTCTCAACTCTACTAGCCTCACAGAATTTCCTTGATTTTTTGAGGACCTTGACTATTTTTCGTACTAGTTAGGTATTTCATAGAATATGCCTCAAATGGATTTTTATGATGTTTTTCTCATGATTAGACTGGGTTATTGTGTTGGGTTTTTTTTGGAGGACAACGGTAGAAATAAAGTGCCACTTTCATCACATCATATCAAGGACACATTCTCTCAACCTGACATCACTGTGGTTAACCTGGACCATCTAGCTTAGGTAGTGTTTGACAGGTCTGACAGTTACTGAAGTTACTTCTCCCCCACACCCATTCCATACTGTTCTCCTTGGATGGCAGTCATTATGCCCAACAGCACACACTTACGGGATATAGGTCTACATAAACTATTGCAACTTGTCTGCACAGATATGTCTCTTCTCTACTATTTATTTGTTTGTTCAAGTATATACTTACATCAGAATGACTATTTTATACTTTGTGGTATAATTGAATAGTGCGGGGTTTATTATGCAAATCAACTTTTCCAGCTGTGGCCATTAGCACCTCTTTCAGTTGACACATGTAACCCTTTGACATACCTTTATCAATTGGGGCATTTCTGTTATTATTTGCTTTGCTTTGTTTTATTTTTGAATACTTCCTTACTTTCAGGCACTAGAAGATGCTTCAGGATTGTCTTATTTATTTCCTGCCCCCATCTCAGAATCAGTCTTTTACTTTTTCAAGTATCTCTGGGTCTTTTTTAAAAACAAAACAAAACACAGTGTTAGAAACCCTGATCTGCACTAAGTGCTGCCTTTGATCCTGGGCTGTTGTTTCTAGGTTCTCTCAGCTGACAGAGCAAGAAAATATATCTGGCCCTAACTGGTTTGGCTCAGTGGATAGAGCATTGACCTGCAGACTGAAAGGTCCCAGGTTCGATTCTGGTCAAGGGCATGTACCATGGTTGCGGGCACATCCCCAGTAGGGGGTGTGCAGGAGGCAGCTGATTGATGTTTCTCTTTCTCTCATTGATGTTTCTGATTCTCTGACCCTCTCCCTTCCTATTTGTAAAAAATCAATAAAATATATTTTTTTTAAAAAAGAAAATATATCTGGGTAGACTACCCTGTGTATATATTTATGTTTGTAAATGTGTGTACATGATTTTATGACTTGACAGCTCATTTTAAATCATTGAATAATATTCCGTAATAGAAATATATCACAATTTATCTATTTACCTGTTGCAGAGCATCTTAGCTGTTTCCAATTTTTGGTAATTATGAGTCAAGTTACTATAAACATTCAAGTGATTTGTGTGTGTGTGTGTGTACATAAGTTTTCAAGTAAGTTTTGTAAGTACCTGGGATGTATTTATTTCCTGGGTCATATGATAAGACCCTGTTTAGCTTCATAATAAACTGCTGAACTGGTTCCACAGCTGCAATACATTTGTATTCCCACTAGTAATACTAGCATCTCTGGTACTCTCTATTCCTTCCCAGTAATTGGAATTACCAGTGTTTTGGTTTTTTTGGAGTGATCATAGCCATTCTAATCCTATATAATAAAAGGCTAATATGCAAATAGACCAAACAGTGGAACAATCAGTCATTATGATGCACACTGACCACCAAAGGACAGACACTCAATTCAGGATCTGCCCCATGGTGGTCAGTGCACTTCCACAGGGGGAGCACCGCACTGCTCAGTCAGAAGTCTAGCTCATGGCTGGTGAGCGCAGCTGGGGTGGCAGGAGCCTCCTCCACTTCCACCTCCACAGCAGTGCTAAGGATGTCCAACCGCCAACTTAAGCCGGCAGTCAGACATCCCCCTCAGACTCCCAGACTGCAAGAGGGTGCAGACAGCCTGAGGGGTCCCCTACCCCAACTGCAGGGACCTCTAGTAGCTGTATAGGAGTATCATATTGTTTTCATTTAAAAATTCTCCAACGTTATATATTTGGGAAGAACTGAAAAAACAAAGAGGTTTGGGCATCAGGTAGAAGATTAGTGAAGTAACAACGTTTGTTTATCCAGCCTTCTCTGCCCTAAATCTCCCACCTCTGCAGAAAAGGATGCCTCTACCCACTAGTGCAGGGAGGGTACCTTTTATTTGGGAATTTTACTTCCTGCTTCCAGGTGAAAAGAAGATGAGAATATGCCTCTTGCACTGTTTGTTTCTTAAACAACTTCAATTCATGATAATCAATATAGCAAAGTGGCATATTTGGGATGGCATATTCCATTCCTAGATTCTTGAGTATTATTATCACAAGGGACTGTTAAATTTTATCAAATTTTTTCTGTATTAATTGATACAATCATATTCCTTTTCTTCCTTAGCCTCTTTATATAGCAGTAGCCTTATCAAATGACTTAGAAAATGTGTCCCTCTGCTTCTGTTTTCTAGCAGATATTTTATGCATAGAATATTCTATGTGTACTTATATGGTTGTTCCTTCCTTTCAATGGCCAGAGCCTGGAGGTGATCTTCAGTTTTACCCATGAGAACCTGATGTGGTCTCTCTACCCCCCAAATACCCACCCCCCTACACACACACACATGCACACAACTCCAGCTACCAGGTGTTTCTTCCCTCAAACTAGTCTACACTCAGCCTTGAGCAACTTGTAAAATTACCATTTGTGTTCCTATCAATTTATTACTCCAGTGTCTTTGGTCAAAATAAGCATCCATTGGCTGTGATTCCCTAGATTCTCTCATCTCTCCACATTATATGGTGAAAATTTGCCTTGAGACTTCTTTAATGGATTCTGTAAAAGTCAAAATTATCAGTTTCTTCCTACGTTTTCTTGATAAAATAATGAGAGTAATGACTTACAAGCTCTTTATATGTTGGAAGTGAAAATGGAAGAAAACAGTGTGCTTTTAAAATTTCCTATTTTTTAAAAGTTATCTGTGAAATTCTTCTTACAGAAATGTGTCTTATTCCTTTTTTCTTAACCTCACTCAAATACACACACACACACTTTTTTTCTCACAAAAATATTCCATCTTTTCATATATATTTACATCATATGTTTATTTGTATAAATATTAAACACTAGAGATCCAGTGCATGAAATTTGTGCACTGGTAAGGTCCCTAGTAGCTGGCAGAGGCTGGCTGGGTACTCTTTCCCTTCCCCTGGCTGGCCCTGCCCCCTGGTCAAACTCCCAGAAGAACTCCTGGTCAATGGGACAATTTGTATACTATGCTTTTATTATATAGGATTGACTATATTATGAAATAGACAGCTGTTTATATCTGAGCCATATAATATATATTTCATTCTTATGTACCTTCATTTTACTTTTGATATTGTTGTTTTCCTTGAAGTTAGTAATTACCTTTTTTAGTAGGTTAGTTTTTAAGTTAAATTTCAAAAGAAAATATGGAAGGAAGGAAGGAAGCCAATAGAGTTTCTCAAATATATATTCATAAGATCTTAGATTCTTTTCCTAATTCCCATTATTTTCCACCATAACATCCCAGGAACCATTCTTCCTTTTGCTATATTTTCAGTTAAAATACAAAAGCTAGCCCAGACTGGTTTGGCTCAGTGGATAGAGCATTGGCCTGCAGACTGAAGGGTCCCGGGTTCGATTCCAGTCAGGGGCATGTACCTTGGTTGTGGGCACACCCTCAGTAGGAGGTGTGCAGGAGGCAGCTGATTGATGTTTCCCTCTTCGGTGTTTCTAACTCTCTATCCTTCTCCCTTCCTCTCTGTAAAAAAATCAATAACATATTTAAAAAAGCAAATAAATAAATAAAATACATAAGCTATTCCATTTCCAAGATGGCTGCTGAGAATCCTAATGGCATTCTATTTCTCCACTTTTATACATGATCTGTTTATTCTCCCAGGAAGCCTTTTAGATCTCACCCTTCCTTATCTTTGGTGCCTTAAAGGTTATCATTAAAAACAAAGCATACACTGATATCTATATTATAATATTATGTGGAGGATTAAATAGTATAATAGATGGGAGTGTCCTTAGCATAATTGGCTAATCTTGAGCATTAAATTAATATTTTTCATGTTAATAAAATTGATGAGACAATATTGCTTATTTTAAATAGATAGTATAATATCATATTATTTTATATATCTGCAAGAAATATTTCCCACATTTTTCTGAGCAATTACAGATACCTTTGAGCTTAATAGAACTTTCATTTTTTATGGTAAAGAGATTAAATCTCTTTATAAGTACAGGATATAGAAAGCCAACTCAAGCTCTAATGGCTCACAGATCAAGTTCTAAACACTAGTGCCACCCTACTTTAAGACAAATATTAAAATATTTAGTAATAAATTTCATGACTCTTATGTTTCATGTGGAATTATGCAAAAACAATGAATGTTGAGAACTCGGGTAGTGAAAGTGACAAGCAAGTTTTTAATGTTTATTTCCTCTTAAATTTTATTCTTCTGTTCATACATTCTTTTAATTTTTAGGACCCATCTATCATGCAAAAGATTGCATTTGATTTTGTATGCTCTACATGAAGAGGAATATAATCAATAAAATTTACCAGGATATTAATAAGTCTGTATGGCAGTAGAGTTTGGAAGCCTGAAATCATGTCATGAGAAAGTGATAAAAGTTCTATTAAACTTAATAATGGAAGTATATCATTTATTTACATTACATAAATTGTTAAAAGGTGTTTCAAAGTTTAGCTATTTCTTTTGAGTTTCATAAAGCTGAAATAGATGTTTTGACATAACAAATAATAAGATATATTTATATTTACATTAGATCTGCTTCAATTTTGAGCAGCATTTGACTATGATACTGTGGTAGCTTTTTTTTTTTTTTTCTTTCCAAAGATATCCAACCATTGGAAAAGCTGTCAAAGAAGCATTTCAAGCCCAGCTGGAATAGTGCCTTGACAGTTTCATGAGGCATAACACTGCTTGGAGTGCCAATTTATATTCAGATTTCTGGGCTTTACCCTTTTAAGAGTATGATATAATGGATGATTTTGAGATGTGTTGCTGATGCAAGTGTGATACAAAAGCATTTGAGAAATTCTGGTCTAGGGGTATGACATGATGAGTTCCAAGGTGGCTTTTTTCTAACTATATATGCCCTGAATTTATTAGGTTAAATTCTTCTAGCAGAGAGGTGACTCAGTTTGAATCTCAAATGATGAATATAATTTCACAGTGAATCTCAATATTGTACAAACTGACATTGCTCTGACTACCATTATCTAAATCAGATGTCTTTTACTTCAACTAATTTTTAAAATATGAATAATTCCACAGTAGGGATCAAAAATATTTTACCTAATGGTAGTATCATTCCAATTACTACATCTTAAACACAATGGGGCAGAAATCAGATGGCATTTACTGGTTCTGAGACAATACATAAGTGATACCTAACATATTGTACACTAATACATGTGGATGTTATTATACCATTACCGAGAAAACGATAATATTTATTTCAGAACACAATTGGTTCTTACAGGGAGAAAGCAAATACATTTTAAACAAGAATATGAGCTATTTTGGAAGCAAACTCCACATTGCTCTTTTGAAAATTCACAGTACTTCATGTCCAATTGATTGAAATGCATAACAATAACGTTTTATTCTTATAAGAACCTGAAACTTACTAAGATGGCATAGTGAGTAGGGGTATAAGTCATAAATCTATGATTTTCATCTTAGAAATATAATTTTTATTTGAATACCTCTCCCTGAATACATTTAAAATAAGGAGAACAAGGGTTTTGTGTGCAATTACAATATTTTAGAACTTGTAATGGTAGTTCATAACTATTAAATATTTAAAGCACATTACTACTCAAATATTTTAAAGGTATTACATAACTAATCTCTTCATTTCTAATTCTACTCTCTTTAATTAAATCATAATCCAGAAGTAAAATCAACTAGATTGCAACAGGATGTGGCTACTTTTGACACTAAAACAGGCTTTATGCAGAAATTTTGTTATAGTGGCTTAAATATATTTGAGGTTTAAAAATTAACTGATGTCCAAAAAAATAAAGACATGAGTAAGAAAAAAATCTATTATGTTTTAAGGTAGGATTACTTTCATTTTTCAAGTTTAAACAATTGGTATAATCTTTTAAAAATTTTATCTTTATTGTTGAGAGTATTACAGATCTCCCTCTTTTCCCCATCATTGCCCCCCTTCACCTGACTCTTGTACCACCAGTCTGTGTCCATGGGCTATGCATATATGCATACAAATTCTTCGGTTAATCTCGTCCTGCCTCTTTTTCTCTCTTCCCCCTAAGATTCTTCTGTCTGCTCCATGCTTCCATGTCTCTGGAACTATTTTGTTCATCATTTTATTTTGTTCATTAGATTCCACATATAAGTGAGATCATGTGATATTTGTCTTTCTCTGCCTGGTTTATTTCACTTAGCATAGGAAATGACATAATCTGAATTCATGTGCATCTATTATCCAATGTATTATACACATTACTTCAGAACTGAAGCAAGGTTTCAGTTGCCTGACCCTGTATATGAGCAAGAACTCTAACAGGTAAAGAAAATTGTTTCTTTCCCAAACACAGACACTGGTGCAAGTGAGAGTTTGTCATTTAACCTGGGATTCTTGCATTTTCTTTGTAATAGAATAACCTCATCAACCACCATCTCTTTTTTGGTATTGCTATATGATACACAGGCCTCTGGAAACCAGCAAAGAAGGGGACATTTATTTCTCAAGAACGGGAAAAAAATCTGAGGTAGGATTTGACCTTGTGTTTGAAAGCAGTTCTGAGTAAAGACATTTTAATAACCAAAGGTTACAAAACACTGAAGTAGTGTATTGACTAGTTTTTGTGCCCAAAAGAAAAGAAGATCTTGCTAAGAAAAAGAAGTTCTGGTTGACTCTAAACTTTTGTCTTTTATTAGGACTCACTGTCTCTTTTCTCTAATAAACATAGACAATAGATCATATCTGTTCTACAACTAATGACTTCAAAGGAAGAGTTTAAATTTCCACCTTAGAGATTGTTATGTTTGGTTCTTCTCCATGTTGTTTGTTAATTTCTCCTTTTTTGATGTTTCTATTTATATGTTTTCTATTGATAAATTTTCCAGTGTTATTTTCAAGTTTACATATATACTTTTTAATGATACCTAGCCCCATTGTTATTCCAGCTATTGAGAACACATTCTATTTTAATGATTATACATGTTCTCTTTCCAGTTTCTACTAGTTACTGTTTTATTTTCATTGGTTCCATTTCCATTCAGAAACACGTTTGTTTATTTATTTGGTTTCATTACTTTGTATTCTTTTAAAAATGTATACTATTATTCCCTCAAAATTATCGAGGACTTAAACTTAATGAGCTTCTTTCAACTTTAAGCTATTGCAGCACTTGCCTATATAGTTCTTTTGTTTAAATTGGGTAATTCGTGTGAGATAAAGTGCAAATGTCCAGAAAAAGACACCTGTCTAGATAATAGTCGTTAGAGGAGACCAGATTCCAGAAGTTTCCCTAAATTAAAAAGTCATGATGGCACAGGGGCTCTAGGGTGAAGAAGGCAGAAGAATAATAGGCAAAAAACATTTTCTGGATCTTGAGAGGCTAAGATTTAGGGAAAATATATTCTAACTAGGGGCCCGGTGCACAAAAATTTGTGCACTCGGGGTGGAGGGAGTCCCTCAGCCCGACCTGTGCCCTCTCACAGTCTGGGACCCCTCAGTGGATGTCCTATGATGGCCCCAGTCTGCCAGGCGACTTTTGTGTGTGTGTGTGTATGTGTGTGTGTCACCACTGGGGACCTGCCCCCAGCCACATCTGAGGCTCAGAGCAGTCCTCCTGTGTGTGTCTACCTGCTGGGGACCTGCCCCCAGGCACAGCATCAAGGCTTGGAGCAGGCAACCCCTCTATGTTGATCTCTCAGACTCTTGCCCTCCCCTGCATGTTGTTCTCTTTTTTTGAGCTGTGACCAGGGCTGGGTGCTGCCTGCCTCCCAAGCTTGCCTACTGCCCATCTTCCTCCAGCCACCAGAAAGCAGGGAAAACCCCGCCTCGTGGTCAGGCCAGCCTTTTCCTGCTCCCTGATCCCCGGAAGGGACCTG
>PVJC01053678.1:0-10753 GCA_004026665.1 Murina feae | reverse complement strand
GAAGAGCGTGTGATGTTAAAGTTAAAGTTGTAAATACTTTATCCCAAGGGAAATTAGTCAAGCACTCTGAAAGTGTTTTCACTCTTAATGTGGTATACAGGGAGATATTAGAATAAGTTTAATCACTTTATCAGTCATTATTTGCATCAATGTTGTTTTTATATCATGAGTTTGTTGTTATATCATTTTATTATTGTTTGTTTATTAATAAAATTATGTATTATTTTCATTTACATTGTATTCATTTCCTTTTATCTCTCACACTTTTATTATAGAGAAAGGGCAAATAGCAATATTAAAATATTTCCTCTAACTAATTCCCTTTTAATTTGCACGAATTTCGTGCACCGGGCCACTAGTATATATATAAAAGCCTAAGTGATCATTCAATCATTCGACTGTTCGACTGGTAGCTACAATGCACACTGACCACCAGGGGGCAGACACTCAACACACAGGCATGTAAACACGGAACAGACTGATGAATCTCAGAGGGAAGGGGGAGGGGGAGGTTAGGAAGAGATTAACCAAAGATCTTATATGCATACTAGAAGCCTGGTACCCAGCCAAAATCAGCATTCCGACATCCCCTGAGAGGTCCTGGATTGCGAGAAGGCACAAGGCCAGGCTGAGAGACCCCACGGATTCATGCACTGGGCCTCTAGTTTTAAATATTCAAGACACTATAAACAAAGTGAAGGAAAGTGATGCAGATGTGTTATAATCTACATGGAGAGGTGTATGAAAGTTGGAGAGCAATGGGGGAAGAAGGGTTTCATGGAGAAAACAGAAGTGTGTGTGTGTGTGTGTGTGTGTGGACATTCCACTCATTCCACCTCCAGGCTGGGTTTCGCATCCAATTCCTAGAACCTCCACAACCTGATGAATATATATTCATAACTTCATTTGGCAGATGAGCAAACTGAACAGGTGGCATGAGCTGCATCAGATCATACAGCCAGAAAGTGGAGGAGCCCAGATTCAAACGTATGATTATCAAAGTCTCTCCCCTTTTTAAAACTCTAAGGAACAAGGTCGCAAGATGATGACTGTTTAAACCTCTCTAAAGACACGTCTCTATACAAAAGGTTACAAGGCAACTTTAAACACATAACACTAACTGCTCATGGGTGCGGTCACAGAGCTCCTATGCTGTGCACAACACTGCCAAAGTACTTTACAAGCCTTAGCTCCGAGAATCCTTGCATTTGTACAAGAAAGCATATGTGATTTTCCAGATGAAGAAACTGAAGCAGAGAGAGGTTCACCAACTACCCACCGTCACTCTTCTAGCAAGTAAGAGGGCATTTGATAAGCATTATTTCATGCACCCCAATAAAACATTCAAATGAAAATCACCCCAATTGCCCGGAGGGGTTCTTTCAATACCCCAGGCAGGTCTCTGTCTTCTCCAAGGGTGCCTGACCCGGACAGAGCATCGAGCAGGACTTGTTTCGCTGGCACAGCCTGGCCTGGATGCTGATTCAAATTCTACCACCACTGACTCTGTCACTTCACACAATTACTTAGCTTCTCCGGGTCTCAGCTTTGATACCTGCACAATATCAGAATTCCTTCTAGTTCCAAAGTCTGAGGTTTAAATCAATAGACATGCTTTGTGCCACTACTACTAACTCCAAAATGTGATTAAAAAAGAAATCTGGGCTTGAACAGTGATATACTTTGTTCAGTAGTAAATATAAATCTCCTAACAACCTAGATGTCCAAAATACACCATCCCGGTTCTAATCACCCCAAAGTTATTGTTCCGATTTCTCTACGTTGGCAGCACAAGCTTAAAGTATCCCTCGGAGTACCTACAAGATTGCTTACGATAAAGAGCACGCAAACTCTTATCCCACGTGAAGTGACCTCATGGAGATCAGTGCCAACTTTTCTTACTCCTTTGTCGAAATACAATTTTGTTTTTCTTTCCTGGAAGTTTTCTAAGATTCTTGCCAGACACAGCTCTAGCAGAGAGCCATACTTAATCCCTCTGTAATGCCGGAGAGAGAGGCCTCTGACAGCTCCCGGGGCAGCTGGGGCAGTGGCTCGAGACCTCGCCCGGAGCAGCTGGAAGCACAGCCGCCTCTTGCACACAAGCCTCAACATTTATAACCTCCCGGCGCTTCCAGGGCAGCACAAGGATCAACCCCAGCAACAGCGGCTGCAGGAACACGTCGGGCTTAAAAGTGAAGAACGCTTAGTGAAGTCCCAGCACACAAGGGTCAGAAATCCTTCTAACCAGCCCCCAGATGAATTACAGGGATGAGGCATGTCATCCTAACCTGGGAGATAACAATGAAAGTTTGGGTTAATGCCGCCAGACACAGAAGGCCCATGGTTCAATACAGAATTATCTGAGTCTTTGGAGGTGAAGGCCTTGTATAGCGGAAGACCCAATTTCGTCCATAAGACCAGCACACATTCCAAAGAACTGGTAATAGCAGGCTCTACAGCAAGACTGAGAGCCGGATTTGGCACCACAAGGCTGGCGATCAGCTGTGCTGGCCGTGAACTGTGCAGCCCAGGGGGTGCCCGTTACATACATTATCTGTGAGTGTAGGCAGCAGATCTCTGTCCCCTGGAGCTGTGTACTGCAGTGGCTCAGCTCAGCACACTTCCCAGACAGCAAAGAAGCCAGGCAGAAGAACAGCAGCAGCCCCCGTGCCTTTCGCCAACAGGAGGTTGCAAAACACAGCCGCTTTTCATTCCAGCCCGCATAGACCTCAGTGGGCAAACTTCAGTCTCTCAAAAGGTTTCACAGGAACCCTGTAACACAGAACTCAATCCACTTCTGTCTTGGCATTGTCAGGAAATGTTTCAGAATCGCCGGGAAATGGCCCAATGATCGTCTGCTCTGTCTCTAGGTGTCAAGTGGTGTGGTTAAGGGCCCCTCACATGGTTTTTCCGGTTTCCACTTCCTTAGACTCAGGAGCCACTGTGTGGCAGCTGGGCAGTAAGAAAATACTCAAGAAACGGGAACATTTCCTTCTCCTTACTACTGGCACCTGAGCTGTGAGGGTATAGGTCAGTGTGCCTCTCCCCAGCCAAATTTCACTAAACCAGTCCAACTAGGGGAAGGTCATTCAGAACTTATGAAAAAGTCTAAACCACAGAGTGTGCTATATGGAAAGCTACTACTTCTCTGTTATCTGAAGGGATTTAAACTAGGTTTTGACAGTCCATTGAATTAACAGTTTTAAATTGCAAACTATAAAGAAAGCATGCACTTATCTGTACTGTATTATAGTGAAGTTGTATGTATATCATATATCAACACAGGCTCTTTTACATGCTAGTCTGTAAGATTTTTAATGGCAGAAGTTCCCTTATATCTCTCCTCTGCACTTAGTACAGTGCCAGGAACACATGACTTACAGTTATCACTTAAGGAATGTTTATCAGGTACCAAACAAGGATCTAAGTATTTGCGTACTGATGTCTTCAATCCTCATAGCAATGCTATGAAGCAGGCCAGATTATTGGGACCATTTGACAGAAAAAGAAACAGAGGCTCAGAGACATCTAATAATTTGCTCAAATCAAAGAGCCAGTGACTAGGAGAGCCAATATTTAAATCCAGGGAGTCCCATGTGGATTCCATGCCCTGAGCCATCACGCTCCTCTTTCCCAGCATTCTACATACTGAGTAAGAGTAACTGCAATGTCTGCACATGGATCCTCAGTACACAAGTACTTTAAACCATCATCTTCTAAATAGGTCAAACATTGACTTAATGTCACTGATGCCATTAATTTCTCAGAAAATCCTACTTAGGCTCAATCCTTACCCAGTTCACAAACATTTCCTCATTATTTGAGTCCAAATTAATAAGGTAGTACTTTTACTATAGTCAATCCAAGAGTCATCCTTGGTAAAAAATTTTTAGAAAGTACCGTCGTGGCCCTAGCCAGTTTGGCTCAGTGAGTAGAGTGTCAGACCTTGGACGGAAGGGTCACCGGTTCGATTCCGGTCAAGGGCATGTACCTCAGTTGCAGGCTCCATCCCCAGTCCTGGTCAGGCCTGTGTGGGAGGCAACCAATCGATGTGTCTCTCTCACATCAATGTTTCTCTTCTCCCTTCCCCTCTCCCTCTCCTTCCTTCCACTCTCTCTAAAAAAATCAATGGAAAAATATCTTTGGGTGAGGGTTAACCAAAAAAATTAAAAATGAATAAAAAGTACCATTGTGGGGAGTTATGCTGATAAAAGAAGAGACTATTCATGTGCAGGGCAGGAGGTATATGGCAAACCTCTGTACCTTCTCCTCTATTTTAGTATAAAGCTAAAACTGCTCTAAAAAAAGACTTTAAAATGAAAAGCCAAACAAAAGACTAAACACAAAGAGACACACACACACACACACACACACACACACCCCACAGCTCCAGGATTCCAGCCCCTCCAAAGACCCTGTTCTGCTGAGCTCTTTCTGAACTGCTAAAACTTTCCCACCGCCCTTTGCATCATTCTTGAGGCTTTTTCTTTTTCTGCCTTATATCATTATCTTCACAAACTCCCCAAAGACAAGTAAACACATAGTTTTGTGATCTCTTTGGCACTAGTAGAAAATATTCAATACAAAATAGTTGGAGAAAACAGGAAAAATATCCCCAAGTGTGGAGTTTTTTTATCCTAGGGCTTTTCCCCTCCCCCCTTTTGAAACCAGCTGTACTGTAACACAGGGTAATATTCTTGTGGGCCCAAGTATCATAACTTTATTTTAATAAGGTCATTTCTGGCAACATTCACAGAGTTAAACTACATGTAGTGGTTTTTTTTAATAGTTTCAGACTTCTGCCATCTCGGCAAGAAATATCTATTTATTGGACAAAAAGAAGCAATAGTGCCTTAAAACTCTGCTGTTTCGTGCAGACAGTTCAACAGCGAGGCATGCAGTCCAACCTGTGAAGGTCTGAACATAATAAGGACAAGAAAAAAATGCCACAAACCAACAGAGATGATCGCCTGCTTTGGGTTCATAAAGTTTCCCCTCAACTATCTTTAAAACTTACTCAAAAGTACAGTCTTAGTTCAACTGATATTCCCCGAACCATCTATAGATGCCTAGTGTCCACATTACATTGGGAATGCCACTGATGAAAACCAGCCTATGTATGCATTTTTAAAAACAAAAATATGAAGTGCCCTTGGAGGTCCCGGGTCTGTCTCTTGCTTCAACAGTGTTTGGACGGGACAGATCCAGGGACGCCCCTTCTTCCAGCCTCAGGCCTCTCTCCTGCGTCTTATCTAGTCACCACCTTCAGAACCACCTCCGGGACCAGTCAACACACCGGGGTTTTCCTACCTTAACTCCTTATTGCCGAACAACCATGAGCTCCCAAATCCATCAGAGTTATTCCACCGAGAAGGAGGCTGCGGTCGACTCCCTAGCCAGCCTGCATCTGCGGGCCCCTCACACCTACCGGTCTCTGGCCTTCTATTTCTATGGTGACAATGTGGCTGGAGGGTGTGGGCCACTTCTCCCACAATTTCGTGGAGAAGAAGCAGGAGGGTGCTGAGTATCTGTCTCTTAAAGATGCAAAACGCGCGGTGGCCGCATTCTCTTCCAGGACCTGCTAAGCCTCCCCGGATCAGGGGGCAAAACTCAGGACATTATGGAAGCCGCCCTGGCCTTGGAGAGGAACCTGAACCAGGCCCTTGTGGACCTGCAGGCCCTGGGTTCTACCCGCACAGACCCTCAGCTCTGTGACTTCCTGGAGAACCACTTCCGGGGTGAGGAGGTGAAACTCATCAAGACCATGGGCGACACCTGACTAACACCCGCAGGCTGCCAGCCCCAGGCTGGGCTGGGCGAGAGTCTCTTCAAAAGGCTCCCCCTCAAGCTCGACCAGGAGCCTTTGGAGCCCAGGAGCCTTTGGAGCCCAGAAGCCTTTGAGGGCCCTCTGCATCCCCTGGTGTCTGGCTTTTACCTGAGCCTCTCTGTCCCCGAAACCACTAGCCATTCTTTTAACCATCTGAAGCCCTCTCCATGCACTGGACCAAATAGAACAATAAAGCTTTTTGCCGCAACAGCAACAACAAAAAGGCAGGAAGAAAGACATGAGAAGGAACACGCTTATTCATTTTTTTAATCCCAAATGTATGTGCAGAAATCTAAAAACAAGCACGGATTATTTTTTTAAATGTCTTACCTGGCACTAAAGGAGACTATCAGATACACCGTTGCTGTTGTTTTGACTCTATACTCCACTGTAACCCTAATTCACTAGTAGAGCAGAAAACACAAGAAAGAATGTAGAAAGAACCAAACACATTTATCAAAAATCAACTGCTCCTGATTCAGAAATGCTAATACAGAGTTACCCTATGGCCCAGCAATTCCCCTCCTAGGCATACACCCAAGCAAAATGAAACTATGTACCCCATAAAAACTTGTACAGGAACGTTTATAACAGCATTATTCAGAATAACCAAAAAGTAGTAATAACCCAAATTTCTACCAACTGATGGATGAATAAACAAAACGTGGCATATCCCTGTGATGGAATATCATTCAACCATAAAAAGGAACAAAGTACTGACTCATAAATCACAGTAAGGCAGGAATTCACAGGGTTACTGTAAATCATAAAAATTAAATATCTAATGCCATCTCTGGCACAAAATAAACAGATGCTCAATAAATTTTGTTATTGTTGTAGTAAAGTCCGCCAGGACACTGAGATAAAATTTATGACAAGCCTTAGTAACCAAATGACTCATTTGTCCTGTGCTGTCCAATATAGCAGCAACTAGCCACATGTAATTTTTAAAAAATCAAATTATTTAAAATTTAAAATTCAGCCCTAGCAGGTTTGGTTCTGTGGGTAGAGTATTGGCCTGAGGACTGAAGCATCCCAGGCTTGATTCTAGTGAAAGGCACATACCTCAATTGCAGGTTTGATCCCCATGTGGGAGGCAACCAATTGATGTGTCTCTCTCACATCGATGTTTCTCTCCGACTCTCCTCCTCCCCTCCACTCTCTCTAAAAATCAGTGGGGGGAGGTCAGAGATCAACCGAAGGACTTGTATGCATGCATATAAGCATAATCAATGGATGCCATACACTGGGGGAGGAGGGATCAGGGCATGTGCAAGGGTAGGGGAGACCGGGGGAAGGTCCAATGGGGAAAAACAGGAGACATATGTACTACTATTTGTAATACTTTAAACAATAAGATACAATTTAAAAAATCAATGGAAAATAATCCTCAGATGAGGATTAACAACAATAAAAAAATTTCAGTTCTTCAGGCTCACGAGCCATATTTCACATGAGTAGTAGTTACAGGTATTTAGTAGCTATAGTACTGGACAGCAGAGATTGAGAAAAATTATCCAAAGATGATTTTCTATAAATCTAGAACATGGTTATCTTCACCACACTAGGGACCTAAAGATACTCAAATGAAGTATCTCATGTGACACTTTACATCCAGCTTCAACTTTTACATCTTGCTTAAGAAACTTACAGCATCAAGCACTGAAAGTCTTTCAAGACAGTCCTAAGGTGGTCTGCTGGCTACAGAAGCACTTCCAAAGTGCAATACTCTGACCATCTCCTATCACTGCAAAGTGAAGTGAAAAGAAGTAATTAAGTCAATGAACAATAGTGATCTCCAATTTCTCACCCATAAACTACATTTTTTAGAAAGTATTTTTAAATATCTGTTTCTCTGGAACTATTTCCAGTTCACTTTATCTACTGATGTCAACAGGAGGGTCAAACTCTGAGAGCAGTAAGATACTGCGTCATTATTTTAGCCAGTCATTTTCTATGAAACAGAAAAATACAGATAGAAAATACTTTTGTTTATGATCTTTATTATTGATTGTAAGAACTCAGAAAAGCATTCTTCGATGTTCATACTAGATGCTTTGAGCTACTAGTACATGAAGAATACTGCAGGTGGGAATGGCTCAATTAAACTGGCAAAACCAGATGGAGAAACTGAGCCGATGGGCTCTTCAGAACCAAGGAGGATACCTGTCCATCCTCACTTAGGGTGAGGAAGATTGTGGGCCACTGTGTATGATGTCTTCAGGGGCAGATACCAAAATGACAATGAGTCCAGATTCATGACGGAATACAGAATAATGAATCAACTCAAATGCTTTCCCATTCAAGATATATTATCCCCACGAAGGAGCTAAGTGGTGTCCTTAGAAGAAAAGGGTGAGAGCACTTGGCTTTAATGTGAGTGCACTTTGCGCGCCTTATTCCAGCTGGAATCTACCCAGTAATCATGCCTGGAAGTTGCAAGGCCCTTTCCCTGGGGAGCTTTAAGTGCTTTAAAAACCTGGGCTAATCCGCCTTTATAGTGTTCCCGGGCAGCAGAGGGAGGCTTGGTGCTCTCAAAACTCAAAAACAGTTGGTTTTCCTGAATTGACACCACTCAAAATCAGGTAGTCGAGATGGGAATTTATATGTTCTGACTCAGCACCCACCTACAGAAGGTTTAAACAGAATCTCTAAGGGTGTTTGAGTGTGAGTCAAGTCTGAAGAAAGGCTGGCAAATTCCCAGGACATCAGACCCCTTGGCAGAAGTATTGTGGCTACAGGAAGTAGTGAAAGAATGACTCTTTGCTTACTCAAAAGCAAGGGAGAGTCACATTAACATTCCAAAGATGTGTTCATACACTAGAAATGCATTTGGATGGTGTTTACTTTCCTCAATTAGACATGAAAATCATCAAGTAAATTGCTCATATAAAATTATAAAACAGGTAAGTATTTGATACGTGGTTTATTAATGTCATAAACGCAGTTCCTATCTCAACTCTATTTCTCAGGTCCCACAGAAGTGTGTGATGAATTATGTGATTAATTAGGCTTCAGTGTGTCTGGCAAGGAAGCAAGTATCTGCCCTTGGCTCTCACTACAGTTCAAAGAATTCCCTTTTCTGGATGACTGACTGGACTTCCCATCTGAGAACAGATAGCTTATTCCAGAAATACTTCCTTTTCCTGTGTTATCTTTTGATGTTGGGTCTTTGCCTTAGTGCTTATCTAATCAACCAAGCCATTACAACAGGGTGAGAGTTGAACATGGGCAGACACAAAAACTACATTTAGTCCAGGCTGTTAAAAAACAAAAAGAAAATGATAGCCTTCCCAAATTCCAGTTATATCTTAAATCCTAGGAGGCCAGTTCAAAACTCGTGTCCACACAAAAACCTAAACACCGCTAGGCCAGCATGGCTCAGTGGTTGAGCAATGACCTATGAACCAGGAGTTCATAGTTCAATTCCCAGTTAGGACACATGTCCGGGTTACAGGCTCAATCCCCAATGTGGGGCAGGCAGGAGGCAGCTGATTAATGATTTTGTCTCAATATAAATAAAAGATAATATATTTCTATTGATTTCAGAGAGGAAAGGAGACGGAGAAAGAGATAGAAATATCAATGATGAGAGAGAATCATTGGCAGGCTGCCTCTTGCACACTCCACATTGGGGATCAAGCCCGCAACCCGAGCATATGCCCTGACAGGGAATCAAGCCATGACCTCCTGGTTCACAGATCAATGCTCAACCTCTGAAGCATGCTGGTCGGACAAAAAATATGTTTTTTAAAAAATGAAAATCTACACACAAATTTCTAGCAGCTTTATTCATAGTTGCCCAAAAAATGGAAGCAATCACTATATCCTTCAGTGGATAAATGGATAAACACACTGTGGTACACCCACAGAATGGAATATTATTCAGCCACAAAAAAATAAATGAGCTATTAAGCCATAAAACACATGGAGGAACCATAATGGGTACTGCCATATGAAAGAAGCCAAACCAGATGTTACATACTATTTGAATCTGACTGTAGAAGATTCTGGAAAAGGCAAAAATATGGAGAAAATCAAAAAGATCTATGTTGCCAATGTTTAAGGGGATAGGGAGAAGGGGGTGAAATCGATGGAACAGAGAGGATTTTTAGGGCAGTGAAGCCATTCTGTATGATGCTGTAACAATGGATACATGCCCTTATACATCTACCAAAGCCCATAGAACTATGTAACACTAATGTAAACTCTAGACTTTATTTAGTTAATAACAATGAATTAATATTGGCTCATTAATTATAACAAATGTACGACTCTACTGCAAGATATTATTAATAATAGTAGAAATTGAGGGTGGGGATGTAAGAAGTGATCTGAGAATTATTTTCTGTTCAATTTTTCTTAAACCCAAAATGGCTCCCCAAAAATAAAGTCTGCTAATTAAAAAACAAAACCTATCTGACCGTATCAAATTTCATATGTATCTTAAATCCAACGGTACAAGTAGAGAAGTTTGTTTGATTGACAGCTTTTATGGTGAATTTACCTTTTCAGTGGGTATAATGAGTTTTAAAAACCACACTTCCATGCTAGCCAGTTTGACTCATTGGCTAGAGTGTTGGCCTGCGGATGGCCTGGGTTCAATTCCCATCAAGGGCACATGCTGGGTTTTGGGCTCGATCTCCAGTATGGGGTGTGCAGGAGGCAGCCGATCAATGATTCTCTCTCATCATTGATGTTTCTATTTCTCCCTCTCCCTTTCTCTCTGAAGTCAACAAAAATATATATTTTTTTAAAAAAAGAAACCACATTTCCAATTACTCAAGTTTTCAAAAGGATGTACACTATCCTTGATGTTGTTTTATTAAACTAAATAAAGATAAGATTTTTTCAAATTCTGGCCAAGGGCTAAAAGCTAATGTATAAGTAGAAAGAATAAGCAACCAACTTATGAACTGCTGTCTA
>PVJC01053677.1:0-10754 GCA_004026665.1 Murina feae | reverse complement strand
TCTCTCTCTCTCTCTCCCCTTCCACTCTTTCTAAAAATCAGTGGAAAAATATATCCTCTGATGAAGATTAATAAAAAATAAAAAATTACACAACTGTACAGTTAGTGTAATGGGTTGTATCTATCTTCCATGTATATTCCATGAGGGCAGATATCCTTTGGAATTTTCTTCTGTGTTGTATTTCTAGTATCTGGTCCAATGCCTTACACATAGAAGCTCTCAATAAGTATTTATTAAGTGAATAAACCAATTAACTAATGAAAACAATAAATTTTATGTTTAATATTTATTTTAGGTGTTTAAAAAATAATAAAGTTAAAAAGGACTAAAATGAGATTCACTTTACACTGCATTTTGAATTAATTTTAAGCTATAACTAGAAGAAAAACTGTCAAGTTAAATGTTTTTACTCATAGTTGTGACTATAATTTTATTTTATTTTTTTACTGATTATCTTTCCTTGATGTAGGCCTTTGGGATAGATCTTTGTGTGATTAGCAACATAGTGCTGAAGGTCCTGAGTATCTCTCACCAGTGCACATATATTTATGATGGCTAGAATTATAGGAAAAGATTTCTTCTCTCAGCCTTTTCATGTTTTGTTTTTTTTTAAATATATTTTATTGATTTTTTTATAGAGAGGAAAGGAGAGGGATAGAGAGCTAGAAACATCGATGAATGACAACCAAAGTACATGCCCTCGACCGGAATCGAACCTGGGATCCTTCAGTCCACAGGCCGACACTCTATCCACTGAGCCAAACCGGTCAGGGCGCCTTTTCATGTTTTGAGTGTTTCACAGACTACAAAAAAAAAAAAGTCTTGCTTATCTTATTTGTCTTTTTCATGAAATAAGGATTAAAAAATCTGTATTAACTAAAACATGTACTTAAATCAGTAACATGCTTCTTTATCAATTACACGTTGGAAGAAGGATTTACCAGAGGAATGTTTGTTCAGTGTGAATATGGTGATTACCGGGGAGAGACATACATAGTAGGGAGAGCCATCATCTATTTATGTTGTTAAAAAACAAAATTCAACTGAGTAAATTTTAAAGATCTTATAGCTTTATTTAATGACTCATGAATTAGCCAGCATCCCATGTAGCTGATAGAAGGAGCTCTGAAGAGCTGTTCAAATGAAAGGCTTTTTATAGGCAGAAGGATCAGGGAAAGGAAGTTTCTGGAAAAGAATGGATTGTTTCAGATAAGATCACTTTCCCCTGGGAGACAGAATGGTAATTGGAGGATTCCCTCACTAGTGTCGATCAGGTAATTCCAGATTAACTGGTTAAAGGTAATTCCAGATTAACTGGTTAAAAGTTATGTTTCTGGGAAAGGCTGAAACTGTTATTAAGTATTACGTCTTGGTTTGGTGACATGGGCTTAGCACAAGTGACTCCATTTGGGGCCTCTTATTTCTTTTTAAAAAACAAACAAAACCACAATATTATAATTAGTTATTAAGGACAGTCTATCTCACAGACAATGTGCTAGAAGCTTGGGGTATAATCATGAACAGAAGCATATTGGCAGCTCTAAAAGAATTTCCAGTATAATGAGAGAAGTAGACAACAATGAATTAGTGGAATAGACTTATAGGGGAAGAACTATGGGGGAAGAGCTGGCTGCTCAGTGGCTCTGGGAAGGGCAACCCTTATCACACTTGGGGGTGGAGTTAAAGAACATATATCTAGAAAAAAATGATATCTGGGCTTCACTTAAAGAAAGAGTAGAAGGTAAAGTGATTTAGAGTGTATTGTATGTATAATAGATCCCATGAAAGGGTGTGCTAAAAGATCCAATTTGCATTTAAACATACTATTCCTTCTGGCTGCTTTGTGTAAAATGGATTGAAGAGTGGCAGGAATGTAAGCATATACTCATTTAAGAAAAGATTGTCTGGAAGAGAATGACAATAGTAAGTAGAAAGAAATGGGCAGATTCTAGGTATATAGATGCTCCTTGACTTACCATGGGGTTACCTCCCATAAGTTGAAAATATCCTAAATTGAAAATACATATAATATACCTAACCTAGCTTAATCACAGCTTAGCCAAACTTGAAGTTGTTCAGAATGCTTAAATTGGCCATGGTTGAGCCAAATCATCTAACCCAAAAACTATTTTATAATGAAGTGTTGAATATCTCATGAAATTTATTATGTTTATTGTATTCACTCTTTCTCAAAGCCAAAACATCATAAGTTGATCTATTATAAGTTGAATACATCCATGTGTATTTTGAACAATAAATGCCACAATTCACAAATGGTTGGAGTGAGAAGGAGGAGGAAATAAGATGAAGCTAAATATTTCTTATTATTGGCCTGAGCCTCTGGGAAGATGGTGGTTCTATTATCTGACTGTGGAAGGCTGGAAGGCAGATGATTTCAAGGGGTGGGTCATGCTTTGGACAAGTACATTTTTTGATGCACACTGAAGTAGGATGATGAGGGCAGAAGCCAGAGTGAAATTATTTGAAGAGAGAATGGGGATGTAGAAATGGAAACAGTAAGTGTAGACCCATTTGGAAGTATTTTTGTGGCAGAATAGGAAAACTGCTGGGCAAGTGGAATGGGGAAACTGAGACAAGAAAATTAAATAAAGCAAAACAATGTGGGCAGCTTGCAACCAGTCTGTGAATCACAAGACTTTATCTTCCCAATCAAGGACACTTGAGAGCAAATGGTTTATACCTCCCCTCTCTCCCTAACTAGAGAATAGATAGCTTAAATCACCTTGGCCTGGGAAAATAGAGAACAAAGACCCAATTAATGCCATTTGTGCCAGCTAAACCCAAGGACAGATATCACTTGGGAGATGTTTAACAGGAAAGATAGCTCCTAGGGCAGGAAATGAAGAAAGGGGGAAAGATGGAGGAGTTTACCTTACCTACTTAACAGAGAAGTCAGCTGCCTTAGGGCTTGCCAAACAAGATGACAAGGTGTATGTACAAACATTCCAAGATACAGCACAAAAATGTAGAAAGGGACTTTGAAACCCAGTCTGTTACCCAAGATATCCAGCAGGGGGACTTTGAAACCTATAGGGGAAAGGGTATAAAACCCCATGAGCCCCCACTGGGAGTGTGCTCAGACTAGCTGAGTTGCCCACTTTAGCTTTACACAAGTGTATCTTTCATAAATTTGCTTGCTTTGCTTCCTTAATAAATTTGCTTGTTTTGCTTCAACATTGCTTTCTGTCATTCATCTAAATTCCTTATGATATTGACAAGAATTAAGGAAGGGAAAGCCCCACCTCTGACTCAGGGGGCTTTCTGGTAACATTTTAAAGTGAATAGCAAAAGAGAAGTAAGGAGAAAGCTGGGAGAAAATGTTGGGAAAGAGACGGTGGTTGTTTTAAATAGGACACACCAGAGCTTGTCTCTTGGGCTGGTGGGAGGACATAATCAAAAGCATGAAATCTTTGAAAAGGAGAGAGGAGATATTAGCTGAGACACAAGAGGAAGGTAGTAAGATTAGGGGTAATATAGGAAAACAGAGAACATGAGTAGCAGGTAGGTTTTTCTATATGGTACTAGGAAGAAGAGAGAGTTCTTAATTCTATTTTATCAATGAAAAGTGAAGAAACCTGGGGTGAGGAAATATGAAAGTATAGGAAGAAATAAGAAAGTGTGCAAGGGTAGTTTCAGATAGTGGGAAAACTAACTTATTAGGGAAATGTACTAGGAATGTTTGGTACCATTAGATGCTCATCTAGGGTTTGAAATCACGATTTGGAGGCAGCACAGCAATAAGTTCTGTGTGTCATTTTCCTAGCAATGATGTGCAATGTTGGCACAGATAGGTGTTCAAGCAGGTTGGAGTTTTGACAGGTAAATGTGATGGAAGAAGAGAGTGGGAAGTTTGTTGAGGTCGGTTGCCTGGGAGTGATGGACCATGAAATCTAAACCAGAGAGCAGGGATGTGAAACAGAAGAGGAATGATGAATAGTAGAAAGCGGCCACTTAACTATGTCAGGGGGGTTAAAGAGTTATAACAGTGTGTGTATTGGGACAAGTGAGCTGGAAAGATCGGAGGTGGTGTTTAAGAAACAGCATAGTAAAACGGCAACTTCAGAGAGGTGCCATTACTAGTGAAGATAAGGACTAGGCTAACGCATGGGTGTGGATGGTTGAGGCAGCACAAACAAAAAACTTACTGGAACTAAGGGCCAAAACCAGAGAAGCTGGGCGCGTCATATTTGTGGATGTCAAATGTCATTGAGAATGGTGACAGTTGTAGAGATGGAGAACATAGTGAGCAAAAATCTTCAAAGAGAGGAGTCTAGGCAGGGGCCAATAGATGACAGCCCAAAAGGGGAAGGACATGTGGCAAATAAGAAGGCAGAAGAGTCAAAGGATCTGGGCGTTTAAGGAAAAGAAATGGCTTGGGTTTGGAAATGAGGAGCATTTTATGCTTTACTTCTAGCCCTGAAATATAAGGGGTATGTGAAATTTTCCAGGGAGTGATGTCCCTGGGGAACAGCCAGGTTTCAGTTAGACCAGAGATGTTAGATACATTCAAGAAATGAGAGGCATAGGGAAGTTTGTAGATCATGGATCCAGAATTTTCCAAGGCACAGAAAAGGGCTAAGAGAGAACAGGAAAGAGTGTGGGATGCGTACGATATGATAGTATAGAAGAGGGAATCTGGAAAAAGGAACCAGGAACAAGACCATGGGGTGAGGGCTGAAAACAGAGAGGAGATAGTCTTGCGACTTTTGATAAAAAATTGGGTCCCTGGGAACTGTAAATACTGGGCTGAGAACAAATGACTGTTTTTTTGGAGGTCTCCAAAATAAATGGCATTTTCCCTATTTTGCTCAGAAATTAGTATTAGCTCCTTTTTTTTTAGGGATGAAGGGGGTACCGGAAGAGAGGAGAGATTCTGAAAGAAGAAAAAAATATTTCTTTAGGTTATCTGTGAAAGAGAGTTTGGTGTGTTTTTTAAATCAAAATATTATTAACTGTCTTTTTTGACAATTTGCAGAGGAAGAAAATTTTAAGAAGCAAGTAGTGATCTCTTATAATTTTCCCACTAGAGAATACAACTGGTAGAATTTTTGCAAAATTTTTGCCTGCTTTCCCCAACACAACATATTTTAATCTTTACTGCGATGATACTGATACTTAAAATCACAGTGGAGAGGGGGAAGGTTGAGAACACTCACTTCTATAGCCCTGATTATCTAAAAAAAAAAAAAAAAGTGGTGATATTAACAGTAGAGTGAAAGGAGGAGGGGATTGGGAGTATTAAGTAAATTGGTAAATATCCACAATGGTTGCGATGATGATATATCAATAAGAAATCAACATAGGATGGATAATACTTACTGAGAAACAGTGGGCATGTCTATAACAACATCCTGTTGATTTTCCCCAGGATTGTAAAAGTGGGCATTCCACCAACTCCCACTGCTCCTCTATATCCAAATTATGGAAAAGGTCATTGGAGAGTGTCATTTATTCTAGAAAATTCATAGCAATTTTTAAAAGATCACATCAGCCAAACTGAGTTTCCAATTCCCTTTTTTAATTGCTATAAATGTCATTGGTACATACTATGGGATAATTCTCCTTCCCTCTCTCGCTTTGACTTCAGAAGTGAAAAAAACAAAAGAAGAAATAAAAAAGAAATAGCCTTTAATTCAGATTTTGACACATACAAAAAAGTAGCAATACCTTTTAAAAGAATATGGTGGTCAATTTCTTTTGTCAGATACCACATGGGGAGGTCAGTGGAGGTCTGACTCTCCAAGAAAATCTATCATGCTGCATTCCCCCTGAATTAGATAACATAACTAAGACCCGTGTAAAAGTTTCTATTTTCTAATAGAGTGTATTCTTTCAAACACTCTCTAAAATAATTCTAAAAGAATTTCATAGAATTATTTTCCAAAATAAAATTCAACATTTAAAGAAATGAATATGCTGTTTTTTTAAAAAAAACTTTATTGTTCAGATTATTACAGTTGTTCCTCTTTTTCCCCCCCATAGCTCCCCTCCTCCCAGATACCCATCCCATCCTCTGCCTTTACCCCCCCCCCCACTGTCCTCATCCATAGGTGTACAATTTTTGTCCAGTCTCTTCCCGCACCCCAACACCCCTTCCCCCCTGAGAATTGTCAGTCCACTCCCTTTCTATGCCCCTGATTCTATTCTATTCACCAGTTTATTCTGTTTATCAGATTATTTATTCACTTGATTTTTAGATTCACTTGTTGTATTTGTTGTTTATAATTTTTATCTTTACTTTTTCTTCTCCTTCCTCTTCTCAAAGGATACCTTTCAGCATTTCATAAAATACTGCTTTGGTGGTGATGAACTCCTTTAGCTTTTTCTTGTTTGTGAAGCTCTTTATCTGATCTTCAATTCTGAATGATAGCTTTGCTGGGTAAGTAATCTTGGTTGTAGGTTCTTGCTATTCATCACTTTGAATATTTCTTGTCACTCTCTTCTGATCTGCAAAGTTTCTGTTGAGAAATCAGCTGACAGTCATATGGGTACTCCCTTGTAGGTAATAACTGCTTTTCTCTTGCTGCTTTTAAGATTCCCTCTTTGTTTTTTGCCCTTGGCATTTTAATTATGATGTGTCTTAGTGTAGTTCTCTTTGAATTCCTTTTGTTTGGGGTTCTCTGCACTTCCTGGACTTGGAAGTCTATTTCTTTCACCAGGTAGGGGAAGTTTTCTGTCATTATTTCTTCAAATAAGTTTTCAATATCTTGTTCTCTCTCTTCTTCTGGCACCCCTATAATTCTGATGTTGATATGCTTGAAGTTGTCCCAGAGGCTCCTTACATTATCTTCATATTTTTGGATTCTTTTTTCTTTTCTGGTTTGGTGTTTTTTGCTTCTTTGTATTTCAAATCTTTGATTTGATTCTTTCGATCTTCTAGTCTGCTGTTGGATCTCTGTATATTATTGTTTATTTCAGCCAGTGTATGCTTAATTTCTAGCTGGTCTTTTTTCATATCCTTGAGGGTCTCACTAAATTTATCGGCGATCTCTAGAAAATTCTTGAAAAACCTTATAACTGTGGTTTTGAACTCTATATCCAGTCATTTGATTTCCTCCATTTCTGTCATTTGTGACCTGTTTCTTTGTCTCCACATTTTGGCTACTTCCTGGCATTGATAGAGTGGCTTTCTGTGCTAGGTGTCCTATAGGGCAAGTGGCTCAGCCTCCCTAATTACCTGAGATGGACACTCTTGGTGCACCCCTTTGTAGGCTTTGTGCACAGTCTTGTTGTAGCTAAGCCTTGATTGTTGTTGGTATCACTGGGAGGAATTGACCTCCAGGCCACTTGGTTGTGAGAATCAGCTGTGTCTACAGTGGGAGAACTTCTGTGCTGGAGACACCCTTATGGGGCAAGAATTGCTTCAGTGGGGCTTTGGTGCTCATTGAGTCTACCCCTTGAGTGTGTCCCTTATGGATCTGAGGGGTTGTAATCTGGATGGTCCCACTCTGATCACTGAGTACACTGGCTCTTGGATCTCTAAGGAGGTGCTAATTTAGCTTCTGCTTGAGGCTACCCAGCCTTTTATATGCAAAAGCCTCTGCCTGTAGCTTGGGTGAGGCAGAGTCTCAGGGAATCAACAGGGTGGAGCAAACAGCTATGGCTGATGCTCAGCCTGCCCTAAGAGGCACTGGGTCTCAGTGTCCCATGGTAATCACTGCAAGCACCGCCGAGAGAAAGCCACTCTGGAGTTCCTCTCGGTGCCAGATAGTCCAGCTTCTCCCCGTATGAGTCTGGATCCCCAGAAACTCGCCCAGAACTGGAGTTCAGAGCTGTTGGGAGCTTGTGACTCCCTCTGGATTGAAAAAGAGAACCGCGTACTCAGCTGCCATCCCTCTCCGCAAGCCCTTTCTGTGCTCGTGTGTCTCTGTACATCTGCACTTTACTTCCGCACCTCCTCTGAGTCTCAGTGTGTTTTTCTCTTTCTAGTTGCAGAATTTCCACTCAGCCAGTCTTCCTGTGGTTCTGGGTGGTGTCCATTTTTCTTTTCGTTATGGTTTTGAAATGGTTGTGCGATGCAGCAATTTCAGGTATTTACCTATGCCACCATCTTGGTTTCTCTGAATATTTTTTTTTTTAGTTTTTCTTCTGTACTCGTCTCCCTTTTAGCCCGTAATACAATTGCCAGTGGTTCTGCTGCTGATAAGTGTCTTAGTCTCAAGGTCATGATTCATGCTCTTTCTTCCTCTTGAAAGCACCAAGGCATGAGGGGGCAGCAGGCTCAGGAACTGTTGACCTGGAGAGCAGAGAGATGGACAGCGTGAGGTCAAGAAGGCTGCAGAGCCTGAGCAGGTGGGCCAGTGGACAGGCAGGCAGCAGAAGACTAGAAATTAAGGGGAACCCACACCAGGGCTCAGTTGCCAGGGTGTCCAAGGTCCCTGACCAAAGGTGGGGGTTAGGCAGAATTAGTGGGCAGATACCAGGCCAGGCAGCTGCAGATGAAGAGTGACTGACCATGTCAATGAAACTTTATTCTTGGAAAAATGTCCTGTCTACCCTTGTTGCTGGGCCTTTCTCAAGCCATGGTGGCAATGGGGTAAAGAAGCAACACAGACACATGACTGAAGTGAGAGGATTTTCCCTGCGATGCAGCCTGAATTGCATATCAAATCCTCAGAAAGTCTTATGTCCTTCAGAAACCAGTATTCATGACTTTATTTCCTTTGTCCTTATTCTGATCTTTGATGTCTTTCCTCTTTCAGCCCAACTCTTTAGTACCTTCAAATTTATCCTTTTGTTCAGTGTTTCTGTGCATTTAGAATGAAAGCTAACTTAGAATAATAATGGCTATGTGTTGAACACTATCTCACATACAGCAATTACCCAATAAATAATTGAATTAATTTATAAATGATTGCCATTATTAGCTGAATAAGCACTTATTAAATATCAAACTCTGCATTTAACATTCATTGTCTTATTCTTTTCACAGTGGCTTAAGATTGGCATTTTTATCTCCACTTTAAGGAAAAATAATCTGAGTCACAGAAAGGTTATATTGCCTCTTTCAGAATGTACCAGTAACACATGCTAGTAACTGGTGGAGATACCATTCCAACTATAGCATTTTGGACTAGACCCTACTCTCAATACCTAGAATTTTAAATGGAATGTGGTCAGCACTGTAACCTAAGGTGGGGATGGGAGAAGGAAAGCTGACATATAGAATCTAGAAGGCATTAAAGATATTTTATAAGGATTCTTACTAACTTTTCATTATTAAAAATGTACACAAACAAAGAGAAGGAGAAGAATATAATGGGTATCTAAGTGTCATCACCCAGCTTCAAAAATTATCTATTTCTTTTTTTAAAACCTGAAGCTCTCATCAGCACCCTAAATCATTTGAAGCATTTCCTAGGCAATATATCACATCATCTCTAAGTATTAAAAGATAGTGATTCTATAAAAAAAACCCTCAATATTATTATTTCATCTAAAAAGAAAATAAAAATGAGACTATTCTGAGTCTTTAAATACTTTTAAACAATTAATTACTATCCCTTAAAGTGGAATGAAACAAGGAGAAAGCTGTTCTCCAAAGAATGTAGGTATTTCTGAAATCTAGAAAGTCTAGGTGCCTCTTTTACTATTATTACTAGGGGTGCGGTGCACGAAATTCTTGCACCGGGGGTGGGGGGGGTGGTGGTGTTCCTCAGCCCAGCCTGCCCCCTCTCACAGATTGGGAGCCCTCAGGAGGTGTCCTACTGAAGGCTTAGGCCTGCTCCCTGCTCCCCTTAGAGAGCAGGCCTAAGCCACAGTCTGGCTTCCCTTTATGGGAGGCAACCAGGCTAATCAGGGGAAGCCACCAGCCCCATCACCCCACTGCTGCAGCCACCGCCAGTCACCGCAGCCACCAAAGTGTTTTCATCAACACAGACTCCAGTCCCTTCACCATGAAAAAAAATGACAACTTTCTTTAGGCATTTTTAAGATGTGTCTTTCATAGGATATGACATTTCTTTCTTTCTTTCTTTCTTTCTTTCTTTCTTTCTTTCTTTCTTTCTTTCTTTCTTTCTCTTTCTTTCTTTCTTTTTTATCTTCACCTGAGTATATGTTTCCATTGATTTTTAGGGAATGTGGAAGAGAAGGGAAAACAGAGAGAAACATCAAAGTGAGAGGAACACTTTGATTGGTTGCCTCCTGCATATGCCCTGACTTGGGCCCCAGGCAGGGAGGAGTCTGCAACCTAGGTACATGCCCCTTGGTCATAATTGAACCCAGACCCTGCAGTCAGCAGGCTGAGGCATTATCCACTGAGCAAAACTGGCTAGGGCAGGATATAACATTTCTTAGCCCTCCAGTAGTGGACCTTCATTATTTTTCTCTGGGAGTATGGTGGGAAAACCTTAGATTGCCTTTTTGGATTCTTATTACCCAAGTTACTAAGAATATTACCAGTGGCATACAGGGAGCTTAGCCAATGAGCAGTAAGAAAAGGTATTTCCTCTGTAGTTCACTCTGATCATCAGCTCCACCCCTGCCCCTCCAATCCCAGCTCCACCCTTGCCCAGGCCTGTAACCTCTGGCTGAGGCTCCAGGCCTTGGAAGAAGACCCCCCAAGCCCCTCCAATTGCCAGCTTCACAGAGCCCAGGCCTCTGCCATCACTGGCTCTGATCCTGCCCCCTGCCACCACCGGCTCTGCCCTTGCCCCACTGGCAGCCTCTGGCCAAGGCTGCAGGGGACCCCCAGACCCTTGCTTTGCTGGTTCCACAGGTGCCCAGACCCCTTC
>PVJC01053676.1:0-10754 GCA_004026665.1 Murina feae | reverse complement strand
GGGGGTGCAGGGACAGGGGTGCAGGGGCGCGGGCGGGGGTGCAGGGGCGAGTGGCAGGCGGGTGGGAGGGGCGCGCCTGCTGTGGGAGCCGGGATCCTCGTGCTTGGGGGGCAGCCCAGAAACCGGAGGCGGCGGAAGCGGCCGGGGCAGCGCGGGCCGAAATTGGGACTCTGCCCCCGCCTTTTCCTTTGCCTTCCTTTTCCTCCCCTTCCTCTGCTCCAGCTCCTCTCGCCTTGCCCGCTCTCCTCCTGTCTTCCGCCTTGCACTCCCGCTGGCTCCCTCCAGCTCCTCCTCCTCCTCCTCCTCCTCCTCGCTTCTTCCCTCTCCTCTGGGGGTCAGAGCCTGGGGTGGGCGCCTGGTCCACGCTCAGTGGAGCTCCCGCCAGGCCTGCAGGGCAGCTGTCCCTTCCTAGTCTATTCAGCTGGTATCAGCTTGAGGTTTCACCTGGCACACACGAGCTAATTACTGAAGTTCTGCAGCACTAAAAACCAAAAACTTTTTTTGCCATTATCACAGAAAAGAGTAGAATTTTGATTCATTCGCACCAGACAGCTATTGTGTTGGCTGCTGTCAGTTTTTAATTTGATAATCTAAGGGAGAAGAGGTCAGTGCGGCTGACTAGCCCCAAATTCTTGGGGCTCACCTGTTGAGAATCGCTGGTCTAAACCCATGTCAACCTCCAGGAGCGAGGAGAGAGGCGCTCCTTCAGAATCTCCTGAAGGATCCAACCCTGCTCACCTTCATTTCAGACTTCTGGCCTCCAGAACTGGGAGGCAATACATTCCTGCTGTTGTAAGCCACCCATTTTGTGGCAATTCGTTATGGCAACTCTGGGAAACGTACAAACCTGGTGAGCTTTGGCATTATTGACCAGGCACTATGTTTAAAGTTTGGTGCTGTCATCCCTTCCTTGTGCTCTGTGACAGGACATGTCTTCCCAGCAGGTGAGAGAACCAGACTGCGGCTGCTTCTCGTGGCCCCTCCGCACAGGAAGCCAGTAGCCTTTCTGGTCTTTCTTAGGCACTTGATTGCCATGGATTCTCTTGAGCAGCTCCTAACTATAGTCCCTCTGTGGGAGTGACTTCCAAATGTAGATGGGCCCCACAGGTGTGGCTCAGTGGTTGAGCCTCCACCGATGAACTAGGAGGTCAAGGGTCAATACCTGGTGAGGGCACATGCCTGATTGTGGCTCCATCCCTAGGGGGGATGTGCAGGAGGCAACTGATAAATGGTTCTCTCTCATCATTGATGTTTCTCGCTCTCCCTCTCCCTTCCTCTCTAAAAGCAATAAAAATGTATTTTAAAAAAAATAAATAAAAATGTAGGCCTAAACTGAGAAGAGACTTTTAGAAAACAATTCTTGGCTTCCTTTAGATGATCTAATTTTAATTTATAATTTTCATGTCAGAGTGATCACCAGGAATTTATTTCTCTTTAAAGGCATTATCAAACAATATCGTGACAGTGCCATTTTATGTTGATGGGGTAATTTTTCCCTCTAAAAAGAGCTATTTCTTGAGTAATTATTTTGGGTACTGTGTGACAGGCTCAGACTATTTTAGGACTCTGTGGCCCTGTGTCACGCAAGCATTTACCTTGAAGATAATGCCTGTGGCAGGTGTTGCCTGTGACTCATTCCTCTTCTAGCAATTTCTGCATTGTTCTTGTCTTCAGCAGAGAGTAGCATGAGACAAGGACTGCTTGGAAGATTGGCTGCCAATGTGATGCTTATGTAAGACAGGCATGAAAGATTGTCTTTGTCCTTAGTAAGCATCATTTCACCCAGACCAGATTTTTTTTTTTTTTTTTTTTGTGACAGTCCAGGATATTCACTAGATGTGAGGAAATATGTGATAGCCACATGTTATGTTTGATAGTTTTAACTACATCTCCCCATTTGAAGCTGCCTCACTTAAGCTAATATAGGCTTTAGAAAGTTACCTTTATTTATGGTTTCTAAAATGCAGAATTAATCCCTATATTAATTTGTATGAAAAGGAAGGAATAAAGAGACAGGACTTATTTAAATTTATTTTAAAATATTTAGGAAAACCCTTCCAAAATGTACAAAACACAGTGCATTTTCAGGGTGATGACAAATGTATTAAAATAACATTTAAAAATCTTCCAACTCCCATCTTGTCCCCACCTTCGCCTAAAGTGACCAACATTAAGAGTCGGTTGTGTATCCCATGTCACTTTTTGGTGACTTGGGTTATAATTTCATTTTTTCCCCACAGTCTTAGTTTGAAGCCCATAGCTAATTTCTGTGTGCCAAAGTTTATCAATGCTTAAGAGATGGAAATGCTATTTTAGTAGTATTACCTTTAGAATATCCAAAGCTCTATGAAGATAAGGGTGAAATGTCCATTGCCTATTGTGGGCAACAAAGGTGTGAGTGTTCAGATATAAAGACAATTATCTCCTTTATATATGAAGGAAGTCAGATTCAGTAGGTTCAATTACTTACTCCCAAGTGTATAAAACAGCAGCAAAACAGGAAGATTGCTCTATTCTAAAGACCCACTGATTTTATATCAAGAGTTTGAGAACCTGCACTTAAGAATATTTAGACAATCATAAATTGTAATGCAATCGTACTAATAAATGCATTTTATTTATTTTGGCTTGTATACAATTTAATTACCTTACTAGCTATCAACTACAAATTTTTTAGCTCCTTAGTGATTTTTAAAATGTGACAAAAACCTTAAGCCAAAGAGCCCAAAGCAAAACACAGTTTTCTTCTGATAATGACATTTTTCTAGATGTGTTTTTTTCCTGCTGTCAGCATGTGATAAAAACCTTATGTTTATAACTTGACCTAAGCCTTACCTGGGTCTTGAATGGAAGAAATATGTGTTTCACTAAATTAACCACAGAACCCAAAGCAGAAAGAGAAGTCAAGCTGATCACCAAAGTCTGTATTTTGTCCCCATAACTTGCAGGTGAATGAGGACCACAGTAATCAGCTTAACATAATTTCCCCATTTTTCTCTGTTCAGTTTCGGAGATGGCAACTGCTGGTGTCAGTTTGTCTGGGGAGTTCATCTTCCAGGGCTATCAAGAGTTTTAGTGGCCATCCAAGGAGCAGCAGCCACACGAGCAGCCTGCCCCCGCCAGTCAGTGAAGCCTCCACTGCTGCAAGCAGCACCCACCAGAGGAGCCACTGCCAATTGAGGAGCAGCCACTGCTGCGACCACCCAAGGAGCCACTGCTGCCCAAGGAGTAGCCTCTGCACTACTTAACACATAGATCCTTTGGTGAGAGCAAACATGGGGAGACAAAGAGACCTCCAAAGTAAAGGAGGAATCACCAGAAAAGCAGCTGAGTGAAACAGAGACATGCAATATGTCAGCAAAATAATTCAGAATAAGGGTCATACAGTTCGTAAACTGGATGGATGAAAAAAATCAAAAGCTTATGTAAGAATCAAGAAGAAATAAAGAGTGGTATAGCTGCAATAAAAAACACCATGAAAAGTTTCAACAGTAGACTAGGAGAAGCGGAGGACCAAATTAGCGAATTAGAAGACAGAGAAGCAAAACACACAAACTGAACTGCAGTTGGAGAAAAATATTAAAAGACAAGAGGAGAGCCTAAGGGAGCTTTAGGAAAACATGAAACAAAGCAACATATGAATAATAGGGGTATCAGAATGACAGGAAGAGGAACAAGGGTTAGAAAACCTATTTGAAGAAATAATGTCAGAAAACTTCCCTAATGTGGAGAAGAAAAAAGTCACACAAGCACAGAGAATCCCACACAAGATGAATCTGAAAAGACCCACACCAAGACACATCGTAATTAGGATGGCAAATGTTCAGGACAAAGATAGAATCTTAAAGGCTGCAAGAGAGAGACAGAAAGTTATGTACAAGGAACCTCCCATTAGATTATCAAATAAATTCTCAACAGAAACACACCAGGCCAGAAAGAAATAGAAGGAAATTTACAAACTGATGCAAAGCAAGGGACTGAATCCAAGAATACTCTATCCAGCAAGACTATCATTCAAAATTGAGGGGGAAATAAGGAGCTTCATAGAAAAAAAAAAGGCTAAGGGAGTTTATCACTGCTAAGCCAGCAATGCAAGAAATGCTAAAAGGACTGGTGGAAGAAGAAGAAATAAAAAGGGAAGAAGAAACACAGGCACAAAAAACAAAAATGGCTATAAACAAGTACTCATCAATAATAACTTTAAACATAAATGGACTAAATGCTCCAATCAAAAGACATTGAGTGGCTGAATGGATAAATATATATATATATATATATATATATATATATATATATATATATATATAGAGAGAGAGAGAGAGAGAGAGAGAGAGAGAGAGAGAGAGAGAGAGAGAAGAACAAGAGACCCACCTCAGAACAAGGGACTCACACAAACTGAAAGTGAAGGCATGGAAAAATATTTTTCAAAATATTTTTCAGGCAAATGGAAATGAAAAAAAAAGCTGGAGTAGCTATACTTCTATCTGTCAAAATAAACCTCAAAGTGAAGGCCATAACAAGAGATAAGGAAGGCCACTTCATAATACCAAAGGGATTGATAGAACAAGAGGATATAACCTTGGTAAACATATATGCACCCAATGGAGGATCACCCAAATACATTAAAAAACACCTGGAAGATATCAAGGGAGAGATAAACAACAATACAATCATAGTAGGGGACTTTAATATCCCACTGACATCACTAGATAAATCCTCTAGACAAAAAATCAGCAAAGAAACAGCAATCCTAAATGACCCACTAGATCAGATTGACTTAATTGACATCTTCAGAACATTTCACCCCAAAGCCATGGAATATACATTCTTCTCAAGTGCACATGGGACATTTTCAAAGACAGACCACATATTGGGTTACAGGCAAAGTCTCTCCAAATTCAAGAAGATTTAAATCATATCAAGCATCCTCTCAGACTACAATGGCATAATATTAGAAATAAACTACAATAAAATCAAAAAAAATGTAAACACTTAGAAGCTGAACAGCATACTATCAAACAATGATTGAGTTACCAAAGAGATTGAAGAAGAAATTAAAAACGTCCTGGAAATGAATGACAATGAAAACATAACAATCCAAAATCTATGGGACATAGTAAAAGCAGTCCTGAGAGGGAAGTTTATAGCTCTACAGGCCTACCTCAAAAAACAAGAAAAACATCTACCTCTACAACGTAAAGAATTAGAAAGAGAGCAACAAGAAAGGCCCAGAGTGAGCAGTAGAAAGGAGATAGTAAAGATCAGAGTGGCAATAAATGACATAGAGACCAAAAAAAAATATAAAAGATCAATGAAACCGAGAGCTGGTTCTTTGAAAGGATAAACAAGATTGATGAACCTCTAACAAGGCTCACCAAGAAGCAAAGAGAGAGGACCCAAATAAACAAAATCAGAAATGAAAGGGGCAAAATAACAACAGACCCCACAGAACTACAAAGGATTGTTAAAAAATACTATGAACAACTCTGTTCCAACAAACTAGACAATCTAGAAGAAATGGATATATTCCTAGAAAAATACAACCTTCCAAAACTCAACCAAGAAGAATCTGAAAATCTCAATAGGCCGATAACTATGGTCAATACTCAACCAAAGCTATACCAGCCAGGCCCCATTTTATCCTTTTTTTAAAAAAAAATATGCTTTCATTAATCATATTAAAACTGGTGGCTTCTTGGTTTCTGGTTCAAGGCTCAACTGCTAAGCTACACTGGCTGGCCAGTTTAGTCCTTTTAAGTGTTCCTTCCCACAGCTTCTACAGCAATGCAGTTTTTTGTTGTTGTTGTTTTTTGTTTGTTTGTTTTACTTCTATGGCCATTTTATCTCAGATGTCTTTGCTCATTCCTCCATTCTTTTCTTGAAAAATGTGTCCACTCTCTAAGATTGTGCCTGAGATCCTATTCCCCTTTTTCTCTGGTTTGCCTTTCTCAGTCAGGGCCTCAAGTGGCTCCTGGTGGAACAATGATTTTACCTGTTTCTGTTCATCTTACTCTCTCACTTTAAACAACAGCCATCCATGTTCTACCCTGACCCCCTTCCCACTCACTTGATGGTTGTGCTGCTCCTGGATTGAGAGAGCAGGTCTGTAGGGTGTGAATCCCCTTGGCTTTATATCTATAACAAGTTGTCCTCCAAATGCACTCACCCTTACTCCTGCCCCAGTTTATGAGGAAGAAGTGTGCCTTTCCTGTTCAAGACCAATCCTTTGATCCTAATCCTTCTGTCCTATTGATCATTTCCTCTCTATCTAATACGTTCAGCTTATCGGATAAGTTGAACGCATACACATGCTCAGCTCTCTCCAGTCCTTCAAAATGCCTGCCTCTACCCAGTGTCCTCTCTTACTACCATTCTATCTTCCTCTTTCCCAGCAAGGCCAGGCTTCAGTAAGGAAGAGTATACAGATGTTCTTTGTATTTCCTCTGCTTTAACTCTTCCCTCAGTCCAGGCTTTCATGTCAGCCTTCTGCCCATACTGAGCTTTCCCAGGGACATTCGGTTGCCTCATGTCACTAATGTTACTTAATTTCTCAGCAGCAATTGAGCCTTCCCCCCACCCCTTCTTTTTCTGGACTTTGCTCCATTGCCCCATCTGTCCTGTTTCCTAACTGTTCTTTCTTTTGTTAATCTTCACCTGAGGATATTTTTTCCAGAGAGTGGAAGGAAAGGGGAGAGACAGAGAGACAGAGCAAGCTACAAGAGAGCTACATTGATGTGAGACACATCCAGGGTTGCCTCCCGCACATGCCCCAACCGGGGTCAAGGATTGAGCCTGCAACCGAGGTACATGCCCTTGACTAGAATTGAACCTACAACCCTTCAGTCCGCAGGTTGATGCTCTAACCACTGAGCCAAAACTGCTAGGGCTGATTGTTCTTTCTTTGTTTCATTTGGGCTCTCCTTCTTTCTCACTCTTGACAGTGTTGCTTTTCTTCTCCTTTACCACTGCCCTCAGTCCTCCTTCATATTCCTCTCCCCCTCTTTTCCTTTTCTTCTCATCCTCCTTTTTACTCTTTCCCACTGATTCTCTCCTTTTGATTATAAGTGTGGACCCCATTTTTACACCATGGTACAAATAACAGATGTCCTCACATGCTGATACCTCCTATGGGACTGTCCACATCATTGGCCTTCATGTCTTTGCTCATTTAGTAATATGTATTAGAAAACAGATGGATGAGAGTAGCTATTATAGAGTCCGTTTTAATTTCTGGAAACCTGAAACTTTATTAGTGACAGATTACTGGCAATATACCTCACAATTGATGGGCACACATTAGTACATCATAACAGCATGATTGGGAAAGGCTAGTATGTTAGGTGTTCAAATGATTGTTGAATTAATTTGCAAATAATGTTAATAATATTATAGTTATTTCCTGGAGGTTTTCGAACAAAAAAATGTTCTATTCCTCCAAAGAGTCACTAACTTATTTACATATTTATCTTCCAAATAGGTAAAATTCTTATTCTGTAAACACACTGGATTGAAGGGCCCTGCTCTCAAATTCTTAGAATTGAGCAATGAGAAAAATAATTTGCCTAAGTCTTAAATACAGTTTAGCTTCTAAGGAACTAAGATACTATCATTCAGGGAAGGTCATTGGGAAAGCATTTTTCTGGGAGCTGGAAAGAATGAACAGACTGGAATGCCGCACATAATCCTGAATTGCTGTTAAGTTACAATATCTTTAAACTTTGCTAGGAAAAGATTAGAGATGTATGTGAGTCAGAGCAGCTTAAGTCCTGAAATGTCACTAATGTCATCTTCTCAGGGTGGCTTTTAGGATAATTTTGAATTTTATAACCTCAATGAGTCTAAAATCTGAATGAAGAGAAAATATAATGTTCATTAGAAATTTATAGCAAGCACATTCTTTTAGTTTATTTTTATAACCTGAAGTAAAACTTTAGTCATGATGAACTATTAAATCTGCTTTTTCTTTAATAGTTAAGGGTCCGGGGACCAAAATTTAACCTAAACACTTACATTGACCAGCTCATTTACTAATATGACCTTTTTCCCTCTAGCTGTCCTTATCTACTTCTATTTTTAACTTACGTCAATAATAAAGTACAGAACAACCTTCCTTTAGCAAACACACCACCTTACCTCATCAACATTAGATTAGAAGTGTTGTAAAAGGTAGGAACCATGTCTTATTCTGTATTCCTCAAGTTCCTTGTTCACAATTGATGTGTAATAAATAATTTGTAAGCTTTGTTCATCAGTAAAACATTTATAGGAAATATAGAACTTTTAAAGAAAAATAATTTATTATCTTATTAACCAGAGATAATTACTATATGCAATTTAGTATAAACCAGAGAGGTTGGCCAACTTTTCTGTAAATAGAGAAACAGTAAATATTTGAGGCTCCTCTAGCCTTGTGGTCTATGTAGTAGCCACTCAGCTCTGCTGTTGTGGTATGTAGGCAATGGGACAATTCGGAAATGATCTATGTGGTGGTTTTCCAATAAAACTTTACTTACAAAAACAGGCAGGTTGGATTGGGCTTGTAAGCTATAGTGTGCTGGCTGACCCCTTTATAAACTATCCTTTAAGCACCAATGAACATGCATAGTATGTAAAATGTAACTTAATATGTATAGTGGTTTTTTAAAAGTGACATCATAAAGAGACCACTAGATACCTCTCAATGGACTATTGGAATCTTTGGGGGTTTATTTGTCCTATAGGGCATGTTTTCTCAGTCAACCAATAGGGCAAAAATTGTTTCTTGGGAATGGAAAGAAAATGTTAAACTATTACAGTGGTTTGTGGCTCTTCAAGGTCCAGTTCTGCTCAATAAGATTTTATTCTTTAGCATTTACTTTGGAGTGGAGAGAAGATTAAGTAAAAATGTCTAAAAAGTCTGCTTTGGAAGTAATGAAAAAAATTGCTAAAACATTGCTATAGGAAAATGAACCTTTGTTTGTTTAGGCATTTTTTCAACGCTGTAGTTTGCAGATCACTAAAGAATTATTACAAATGCAAGTAATTCTTATCTACTTGCAAAAGACTTCTGTGCAATGGATAGCTATTCCACCCCACCCACCCGTATCCCCATTATCAGGGAAAAACTATTTGGTTTCAATTTGTAAATTCAACATTCATGTAAATGTGTGGTTTTTAATTTCTCCTGTAAATGGGTTGACACACTTGCCTTGTTCCCTCATTTAATAATTAATAATGAGTTAAATAAAAATCTTTGACAAGTATTTATTTAATATCTGTATGAGTCATGGTTTTGCCATTTCCAAAAATATAATTAAACATTTTCCGTTGGCTTGTAACAGCCCATTTTTAATATAAATAAAACATTGCCATATCATCACATTTTAAAGGTTATAAATATTCTATTAAATAAATTATCATTTAAAATTTTCTTTTATTATTGGAAAATAATGAATCATGTTTATGAGCAAACATGGGTTTCTTTCTTAAAAACACACAGAATGTGGAATGTCCTAAAATGTGTCAAAAGCTTGTTACTTAATATTTTTGGCATAGTGCTTGTTTGCTGTCAGTTCCATGTTGACTTTTTTGAGGACATGGGCCAATGGACATAAAGGCCAGTGCTATTTTCACGGCTCTGCTTGTTGACAGAAGGTTTGCATGTATTGCTGCTGTGAACCTGAGATCATTCAGGAGAAAACACCGTGCCCTGGCCTCATCAGAGGGATACACGAGGTGCAGGACACCGAGTATGCTTTGACACTTTGCTTGGCTCCAAATACCTGGTCAGGGTTCTGGTTTGGCTTGTCATTTCTTTCAGGAACATGGAAAGCTCCACTGTTTGTTGGAGATCTGCATTACTTGCCACTGCCTCCTACCCTTCTCTTTACCCTCTTAGTGCACCCACTCTGACTTCGAACCCCTACGTACATGTTGTGTATTCTTGAAAAGTTTCTTCTTTAGAATTGTTTCCAGAAGACACAAAAAGAATTGCAATAATGATAAAGTCCTTGGGAGGTGTGATAACACATAATTGGACATATACTTTTGTGTGTTTTCTTAGGGTGACTCTGCCTCACATATTTGTTGTATCAAATATCTCCTGATAAGAGAACCATAAATAATAAACAAACAAACAAACAAACAAACAAGATTGGGCCTCATAAAACAGAATGGGTATAATAGTACTGACCTAAGGGGATTATGAGGAATAAATGAAGTAACACTTGCAGAATTACTTATGACCTTATAAACGTTAATACCATTTTGGAGGGGATGCTCAATGAAAAGAAATGTTGGAGATTTCTTTTACAGCAAGATAAACTGCTCTTTAAAGGTGTTTCTTGTGTTGGAGATATCAGGTCAGCTTGGACCAGACCTTTTCCTGGGGAAAAAACAAGTATTGGCTCTTAGAAGTGTGAATGCACAGTAACAACCATCCCTGGTTATGTAGCAATATGAAAATACTTCCATTGTAATCAATAAAAAGATTACTCAATTGAGTATACCATAGAATTGAATACTTATGATTCATATTATAAGAAAGATATAACAAAGATGAAGAAAACATGTGAAATGCAGATGTATTCTGGTGGTGAAATACAATTTTATTTGGCCGCACAATGACAGCCTCCTCTACACTCTTGGTATAAAGTGGTAGGTTGCAGGTTCAATTCCCAATCAGGGCACATACCTGAGTTACAGATTGGGTCTCCAGACAGGGCACATATAGAAGTCAAATAATCTCTCTCCTCCTCCTCCTCCTCCTCCTCCTC
>PVJC01053675.1:0-10752 GCA_004026665.1 Murina feae | reverse complement strand
TTAGGGATTCTTAGTATAATGATAAAGTATTAATTTTTCTCCATTCCTTGTGAAAAGGAGAACACGTATTTTAGAATCCATCTAATTTGGAATTGTCTCACTTCCTTATCTTTAAGGTTCTTTCTTACAAAGCTATTTACTAGGACATCAATATAGTTTATATTTGGCACAAAGGGTTCCATCAGACATTTTGGTGACATTTTCAATAAATGTGAATGAAATTAGAATCTTTCTTACTAGATGGGGACAAAGAAGAGGCAGGAGGAATAAAGTTTGTGCAATGCCAGTAAGTTTTAGAGAGTTTCTTGTGATGACCCCTAATAATCACCCAGGTTCATTCTTACTTTCCAATATTTCGGTTAACCCCATCAATATAGCTTCTCAGTAGTACAAAATATACTGCCTTTTTTTTTTCCAAGAGAAGAAAAATACTGATTTCTTTCAAAAAGACTTCCAGTCCCTAGCTCAAAAATCCCTCACTCAGAAATAGACCGACCTTTTAAAACTATTCATTTTACCAAGTCATTATCAAGTCCTTTTCTCCTAAAACAGCCAAGGTTGGCGAATGAACAACACATGGTGTGCACTGTAAACACTGATCCTTCAGTGACCACATGAGAAAGTGACAAATACACTCTCGTCCTTAAAGCAGCTCTCCCAAGATACCCAATATAGCAGAAAATGCCATTACTCTTTCATCCATATGGAAAAGGTAGGTGGTATATAAAACAAATGGTGTTTTGAAATATTTTAATAAATTACTTAATGTAAGATAAATAGCATTTTAATATCTATTAAAAAGAAATAAAGATAAAAGATAATTCTTAGGAATCATCTTTCTATATAAAGCCTAAGCAACTGGTGGCTATGATGACGCACTGACCACCAGGGGGCAGATGCTCAATGAAGGCCAGGCTGAGGGACCCCACCCATGCATGAATTCGTGCACTGGGCCTCTGGTAATAACGAGAAAGTATCCACATTCTTTACTGACAGGAAAAAGGTCCAAAACTCTGTTTCTACATCTGTCCAGTACTGAACGCAAAGGACCCAAAGATATGACTACTGGAAACAATAATTCCTTAGGTTGTCTTTCTGGTTGATTACTACTCAGCACTATAAAAAAGCTTAATTAGTTCAATTACTTATGTAGTTAGGCTGAAAAGCTTATAGCCAGGCAGATATGCAACATTATTGAAAATATTATAAGGTACCTTACCTTTTGCACATTCTCTTACAGATCATTCTTTGGTTCTATTCTTTAGAAGCATATTACTTTCCTGGGGGAGGTGTATGATTGTTAGAGGACAAATGCAAAGGGGAGGAAAGGTTGATAATCCGCTTTTGATACCTTAAATATATTAAATCTATCAAAAAAAAGGAAGTCTGGAAATGTCAGCTTTGTAGAGGAAGGAAGGATTTTTGAAATTCTTTTAAGCTCTCATTAACATAGTACAAGTCAGATCTGCAGGGCTTAACACCAGTTTTCCAGTAAGTAGAACTTGAGGGACCTCAGGATGCAGGGCATGAGAGAGGGGAACGGTTGGGGGGGGCGGGGTAAAGAAACCAGAAGAACTGAGCACTAGCCTACATGAGCAGCCGCCCCCCCCCCCCCCCCCCCCCCCCGCAGAGATTAGAGAAGCCTAAACAGAGTTCACAGGCACCTCTGTCCCTCCTCTCCCTTTCACCACCCACACTTACTCACTGTGGCGGAGGGTCATGAAGATTTTATTAGTTACAGATCCCAGCAAAACTACGAATTCTCTGTGTATCTGAGTCGTAGGATGTGTACATTCACTGACTCCACTGCAGAAGCTACAGTGAGAGGAGACCCATTCTGTTTGACTTCCTAAGAATTCGAAACGACACCCTAGCTCACCGAGCCTCGACAAATCTCTGAGCGTCAGGACAGAAATGTTCCTGTCCCCATATCAGAGGAATCAACCCAGCCTCACACTCCTTTTGTCATCCCATTCCTACGAGGTTTTAGGACATCTGACACTGGGGCTTAGTCCCACAAAGCCCAGCGTCATTTTACACGAAAGCACATGGATTTCCAGGAGCCCTGTGAGAGAGGCCATTCCAAACAGCCTTGTTGAGAGCCTGCGGTTCCAGTCATCTCTGTTAGTGATTAAGGCATGGCTTCTTCCTCTACCACTCCAATATTCATCCCATCAAGCGGATGCTGTCTTTTTCAGACCTTGCTTTATGTAAAAGCTGACATTTTGGTTTAGATCCCTCACTTTGGTTTTAAGTGAGATGTGCTTTGGTAAGACTCGGAGTGTGTGGGACTGGGTTACCTAGTTTGGCACGGCTGCTCGTGGCACTTGCGAATCTGAGGCTCTGGCTTGGTTAAGTATTTGCATTTCTTGCTGTCCACAACGGTGATATTTTTGTTCATGATTTTTGTGCAGGACACTGTTGTCTTTCTTTCTCCTAAAAGAAACATAGAAAGAACGTTATTATAGGCTTTTATCTAATGGATTTAGGAGGTGTTCACAGGCTTGTTGTAATTTTCAGAGATATTTTAAACAAAATTTAGGCCAGATCAATGGAGATGGTATTAGTTACATAAAAATGTATCTTTAGGTTTAGGAAAGATGAATAGTAATTTTCTCCTTGTTAGAAATTGAATGGCAAGTTTTATATTACAAAGGGACTGTGGCATTATCGGTTGATAAGATAGTAATTAAAGACTTGTTATAAAGGGCTATGCCATCTTTAGCATTAAATGCTGGAAAGATATGTTCGCATACACCTATGTACCTTCATGAAAGCACATAAACTCCCATAAACACGCGTGCGTATTTGGTTGTACCTCACCAGTGCTCTGTGCTAAGTTATGGAAAGCAAGCTTCGAGTATGACTCAGACCTTTATTCTTATGGCCTCTGATAAAGGCCCCAGGAATTCTAGAAATCCTCATTCCCTAATGACTGCCATGTTCTCTAAGAATAGCCATGGGACCCTTACCATTGTTCACCAGATTTCAGAAAACTGGCTTTTCTACTCTCTCTGGTGCGATAAAGCCTGATAAAAGGAAGTAGAAGTGACCATTTGTATGCTGGATTAGTATTTCAGAGAGCCCCATAAGCACACATACCTGACACCACTTTTATTTCACCTTACACTTCAAAAGCCTAATATACATGTGCTCATTCTTTCTCCACAAAAGTCAAATGTCTATTTAAGATTAAGTAATCTAATTTAACTTATTATTTGACATTATAAACAAACTAGGGGCCCAATGCACGAAATTCGTGCACAGGTAGGGTTCCTAGGCCTGGCCAGCAATCAAGGCCAATCAGGGTCTTCCGGCTACTGCCAGGGCCTTTTTTCTGGCTGCTGCCTGGGGCTTCCCTTCCCAGGCTGCTGGCTGCTGGCCAGGGCTTTTCTTTGTTCTGCACCACCCCCTAGTGGTCAGCACACATCATAGCAAGCGATTAAACTCACGGTCTCCCAGCCGAAGTCCCGAGGGGACACTTTGCATATTAGCCTTTTATATATATAGATGAAATCAGTCAACAACTTTAAAGCCAGATGGATCCTCAAGGATTAAGAAAAAAAAATCACACGTTTTCTGAATCACTGTACAAAGGCCCAATAGCTAGGGTCCTATGATGCTCTTGCAATGATAATTAGGAAGCTCAGCATGTTTGTGTGGGTCATGCCAAATAGGACAGCCTGGGCTGGTGGCTGAGACGTCACTCTGTCATTCATTAACAGAGGGAAGACTGGCCTTAAGGGAAAAACAAAGAAGGAATGTAGAGAGAGAGTAAGAGAGAGATACTCAAATAATGTTTGAGTATCTTTTCCTTCGACTTAGTGGGGGATGGGAAAGGCAATGGAGTGGCCAAGCGGAAGGCAAAAGGACAAATTCAGGCTCTCCCTGGATTTCCCTCTCAATACTGAGAATAGTCTCAGGATAACTTCTAGCATAAAAGCCTGACTGTATTTGTACACATATACGTATTAACTAATAATGTATCTGTGCTTACTGCATATCATGTAACCCAAACCATTTAGATCTTCAGTTGCATCTTCTAGCATAGGTAGCATAATGTTAGATGTAATCATAGTCATGTGCAATGCCCATCAACTTCACATACCTTTCAAACAAACTACTAAAGAAGCAGAAATGATTTATTTTACTCATTTTTTTTTTGTCAGGAAAAACTGGCCCACTGGTAGGAGATATCTAAATGTATAACATTTTGGGACATATTTTTGGTCAAGTTCCTCCTACTTCCTAATGATTCAGGTGCTCCTTTATGACCTGGCATATTAAATAGATATGCCAACTCTCTCTCACGTTAGCCTACGTATTATTTCTGCATTGCAATGGTGCCAACCTAAAAGTAGGATTAAAAATGTTACATTTATGAAATATGAATGTTAGTTTTAAAATCCAATTTAAAGCCTTCACAGTCACAAGACACTCTTCTACAGAATAGATGGAGTTACCTAAACTAATTTAAATCATGGCTTTTTGCCAACAACAACACAAGAGGATGACAAACAGACATTATCCAGAAGGCTTTTGCTAAACATATATGTAGTCGTGGAATAAATAACTCAGGGCTAATGAGACTGCATTTTCTTCCTTTCCTCAGTAAATATCTAACCTTAGCTATGTCAGCCCAGAGCCAACATATTGAGCTATTGAAAAAAATGTTCTAAGTATAAGTATTGATATATCAAGAGGAATAAAACTATCAGCACCGCTTCAGGGAGCGCCTAAGTGGTGTTCTAAGAACGCTTGAAAGCCTGTGAATATGAATTGGGACGTTTCCACAATGCAGCAAGGAAGCTCGCATTGTAAGTTTTTTGGCAGATAAAAGAACCTAGTCCTAATTTTTTAAAAAAATTTTATTGAACAAAAACAATAGAATCAGGGGGGAAAATCTATTGCTGAGCTACAGACACTTCATGCCTATGAAAATACAACTAAGATCATAAAGCCATATGGAAATGTTATTGTTTGATTTTTTTTTCTTTTATATATTTTTATGTCCCAGCCAACACAGGAAATTTCCATTCTAGCATATAATAGCAGTATTTATACTGCATCCAGCTCTGCAGGGCCCAGGGATGAACAGAAGGGGAGGAACTGGCCTTCTGCCTGAACCATGAGTAGCTGCAGGCTGTTGACAGTGTATTAAGCTGCTTTATGGCAATTTCCTTCACCTCCGGGTCATTCCCATTAAGTCTATATTGGGGAAATCTGTTTTGATGTTTTGTATACAATTACGAATAAAATAAAATAAGCATTATGCCTTTGTCTCATTGAGAAATTCAGGCGAAATCCGGAAATGGAAGGTTCTTTTCACTTGCTGACTCTTTCTGGATAGATTCTACATCATGTTGCTTCTTTCCCAGGCTCGGAGACGAGCTGGTTCTTTTTTCTAAGCTCTGTATTTAACCCCTGAAACAATTATTTTTAAATAAACCTATATTCTATCCCTGTAGATCACGTTTCTAAAACTTGCATCATCAATGCAGAAACATATCCTGGGAGTGGGTTCCGTGTTTTGATATGCATAACTGAAACTCTCTAAATGTCACCAACATTCCAAACTTTTAAATAGAACTATAGAACTCTATAAAACAGTCTGTATATATTCATTTGTATTCATACATTTCTTTTACTTACTTACTTACTTACTTAATTAATTAATTAGTTTGTTTGTTATTGAACTACCAACGGGCAGTAAACAAGTGAATCTAAAGTAAATATACTTCAAATGGGGATGAAGCACTTTTCTTCTCTGAGCACATCTTAAAGATCCATAAAATGCTGGTTATTTTCGAAGCATAAATTTTTCCCCCCACATCATGGCATTTACTTCTAAGACTTTATTTTTTATATATCTATAATTTTTTCTCAGGATTTGGGCTTAATTTTAAAATGACTATTTTTTTATATTTTAGTGAAAAGTTGTTATTTTGTATTGTGGGCTACACCCAATATATAATCCAAACTGATTTTGTCATTTCCATACACAAATATTTAAATGGAATCTCATAACTTGCAAGTTAAATGCAACTTGAGTGCTAGTATAACACCAAAGGACCTTCATGAGTTAGTTTCCTTCTACTTTTCTGATCAAATCATTTCTGACAACTTGATCCTCATATTTTACACCCTAATGATAAATACTCTCACTAAACCCCAGTGCCTTTGCACTTACACATATCCCTGGAAGGGTTTCTTCATCTCCACAGGCCACTCTGCATAATGATGTTGCTATTATCTACTAGATGGTCAGAGAGGTCTCTAAAGCAGAAAGCACTCGTGTTTTGACCACCCAGCAAGAGTGAGTGCGCAGTCAGTATTGGAAAAGGGATCAGTGAGTGAAATAGGAGCATATAATTCAAGCCCAAAGTGCTTTCTTTACGAAGAGATTCATCTTAACACTATGCTTCCTAACATGGTGAAACACCATCTGCAAACAAAATGACAAGTTATGGGGAACAGCTATCTGTAGTAAATCAGTTAAAGGGTTATCACTTAGGTATTAAAATTCAAGTTTAAAAAGAGTTTATGTTAACATAAACATGTCCTTATTAATTTAAGTAAAGGAAGTAGAATACAAAATTGTATTGATAATGACAAGAGAAAATATATTTTGGTGTATTTTTTTAATTTTAATTTTTTGCTAATAACGTTTATTTTGGTACATTCAAAGTGCCTCTAAAATGGAAAAACACCCTTGAAAATGTACAGGCATTTGTATCTCAAGATATTTCCTCACCTTGAACCCAAAGGCTCGGATGCCTCCTTAGAATCTGGTCCCGGACGAGGAACTGTGTAAGATACCACAGCAAAGTCTAACAGCATGGGTCGGAAACTACTAGGATTTGGACCCAGGCGGAGAATGTGGAATGTTGGCTTATGTTTTCCCCCTTTACACTGTATCTATTTAGGTTTCCTAAAAGCATGCTCAACTCTTCATTTATTTCAAAAATAGGATATTAAATCTGGGGCTCTTCCTTCCAGGTTTTATTTAATTAATTTATCCGCCAGATCATAATAAATTCTGGCATAAGACAGTTGCAGCATGCCCTGTGCGAAATGCAGATTCCACATACAAACTCAGGAATTATGGAATGGTACATTTCCAATGCTTTGGAAGATCCAGATCACTTAAAAACAGATCTCTTATGCAAACCGAAATAAATTTAAAACATTCCCTCCAAGGTCATTTAGATGTTTTAGAACACGAAAGCAAAGTAAACACTTATTCCACAAGTGCATTTTAAGCTGTTTAAAAATAAAAGGGCTGATTTCAATGGTCAATGCTATAACACAAAATGATATATCCATTTAAATTTTTCTAGGATTATCATTAGAATTGAAAAGATGATGAGGAAAGAGATCAACTGAAGGACTTGTATTCACGCATATAAGCATAACCAATGGATGCAGGACGCTGGAGCTGGAGGTGGGATGGGGGGCTGAGGCCATGTGCTGGGGTGTAGGGGAGACCAGGGGATGGTCAGTGGGGAAAAAAGGGAGACATATGTATTACTATTTGTAATACTTTAAACAATAAAATAAAATTTTAAGAAAAGATGATGATGAAGCATTTATGTATTTTAAACTGTTAGAAACATTTACTTGAGATCACCAGTATCCATTAGATATATTTAAAATAATATTTGTTCTAAAAGAAGGGGATTTTATATCTTAGGCTTTTCCTATCTTATAACTAATATTAATAAATTAATGGAAATGCATAATAAAAACTTTATTTTGGTTTATTTTAAGACACAGTTGAAGATACTGATGCAAAAGATCATTAGCATTAACATGTAGCTACATGACACAAGATGTTGTTTTTAAAAAAATTTTCCCACTTATTTCTGGCAATCTAAAGCCTTACAGTAGAATTAAAAAAATAACTTATGTGAAACAGTGACATTTTATACTGCCTTGTGATACTTCATTTGCTCTTGCTTAGTATTTTCCCGTGAAGTAGAACAGTGCTATTTTTTCCTCTTTTCTGTTGAAGATAAATTTTGCATGAATCTGTTTCCAATGTTCTATGCTTTGAACTGACTCTCATTTAATTCATGAATATGCTGAAAGATTACAAAGCTTTTTCTGGCTATAAAATTGACAATGCGAAGTCAGAAATGATGAGATTCCTGAAATCCTGTCCGTCCACTTTATTTATGAACTGCAAAGAAAAATAATATCCAAAAGCCCAGAAATATTTTGGCATTGAAGTGAGTATGTGCCCTATTAACGTTGTCAGAGATAATTGAAAACTGTTGACTGAACACAAAGGAACAGACCTGAAAGAGAAGGTCTACTCAAGCACAAATTGTAGAGTCTGTGTATAATTAATACTATTTCACAAAACAAATCATTTGAAATAAAAATAAGAACATATTTAAATTAATTTTAATTAAACTCACTGGGGTGACACTGATTAATAAGATTATATAGGCTTCAACTGCACAGTTCTGCAATAAATCATCTATATATTGCATTGTGTGTTCTCCGTCCCCCCCTCAAGTCAAGTCTCCCTTCATCACCATATATTTGACCCCCATTACCCTCATCAACTTCCCCCACTCCCTTTTCCTCTGGTAATCACCATACTGTTGTCCATGGCTATGAGTTTTTGTTTGTTTCTTCATTTGCTGCTTTCTGTTTTATATCCCACATGAGTGAAATCATATGGTTCTTGTCCTTTTCTATCTGACTTTAACTGAATAAAATAAAATATCTCTATATAATCTCTAAGGGACATGCCCTATTACGTGGAAACTACATTTAGCTTCCAAGCTACTCTTGAAGAAAGTATATGATGAGGAGGAAAGGAGACGTGAACTCAGGAATCCTGATTCTAATCCGGCTCCTCTCTCAATGGGCCTGTGACCTCGGGAAGTCACTTAATCTCTCTCCGCTTCAATTTTCTCTGTTCATAATTTAGAAGTTATGCTTAAGAATATCAAAAAGCCTTTTGACTCTGAAGCAAAAGGAATTTATAGTGAACCTCTATTTCTTAAGGTTTGGTAATTGGCAAAACATAGTCTAGGTCGCAATTAATGTTATTTTTTGGGGAAAATTGAACCCTAATAATTTACTTGTTCAAACTGAAGACTGACAAGTTCTGAATGTTTACTTCCGATGCAGCTTTTATTAGACCACAATTATAAAAGAAAGAAAAATTGAGGGTAATAACATTCACTGGGCAAACATGTTCCTGTCTAGAGTTTCAAAAGTAAACAGACTTTAAGGACCATCTGTCAGTGCACTAACAGAAACCATCCACCTTTCCATGGGGCCACTCCCCACAGCCTGCCCTCAGATGGCAGCTGCTCAATCTTACCTGAGTTTTACTGCAGAGAAAGTTTTAACCATGTGGATTTTCACTTCAAGTATGCTTGTTTCTATTTTTTATTTTTTATGTGGGTGGCAGATGTGAGGCAGAACCCCTGAAGTGACACAGGCCGTGGCATCAGTGAAGAGTGAATGGAGCAGAGGAGCAGGCCTGTGCGTGCACATGGGGGCATCTGCAGGAGAGGCCAGGAGGGCCGAGGGTCCCGAGTCTCAGAGCAATCATGACACCCTAGGAAATGCGTGTCCAATGCAAACTGTATCAGGTAAGCAGGACTGAAAAAATGTTTAAACTGTGAGAACAATTTCAGATCCCCTGGTTGTCATGATGCTGTATTTGGTGTGAAGTCTGCTCTGTAATATCTCTTTCTTCCCTACCTCAATGTTGCCTTTGCTCTGGCGGCTCCAGAGGACCAGGTGCCCCGGGAGCCGGATGAGCACCAGAGCTTCAAATGTGCTGACAAAAGCTGCTCCCTCCAGCCTCCGCACCTTCGGATGTTCCAGCATGGTGTTTCTCTCCCTTGAAGACATTGTTTTGTTTTCCCCAGAGCCCCTGCCAAAGGCCATTCTCTCTCCTGTACCTCTGATTGAGAGGCAGCATGGGGTCCTGCTCCTCACCGCCACTGCGAGCCTACACCCCTTCCTTCCTCCTAAACTTCCAGCCTTGGATCACCTCTGCCGCCAGTCCCCTTCTTGGTGTAGTCAAACTTCTACCTCTGGGCCACTCCTTCTAAGATTTCAGCCACTGCGTGTCGTTACATTTTCTAACATTGATCCTAGTACCGTTTCTGTAATTAAGGTATTCTATGTGAATTATTCTTATAACACCTAGGTTTCTTCATTCATGGCCCTCTCCTCTTCCCAGAGATCTTGCCTTTCACTTTAAGTCAATAGCTCCCCTGGTCTGGTTATTACCAATAAATAGACCCCCTCCATGACGTTAGCTCTATTTTATGCCATTATCTCCTGCACTTCCAGGCCTCTCCCTTGAGCTTCAGTATATTTTCTTCATTTGCGCTATACATTCTTATCTGAGTATGCAGACAACTCAGAAGCAAACTCAATACTGCGCTTTCCGAGTACCTTCACATGCATTTCAGATCTTGTGGGCAGATGTATTTTGGAATTTAGAACTTCTAATACTTTATACAAATAAAAAAGTAAAGTATAAAAAGTATCTATATATATAAAACCCTAATATGCAAATAGACCAAAAGGCGGAACAATGGGTTGCTATGACATGTGCTGAACAACGGGTTGCTATGATGTGTGCTGATCACCAGGTGGCGCATGCCGAACACGGCAGGCATTGGCAGCAGGCAGCAGAACATGGGACATGGAGGGCATTGGCCATGGAGGGATGGTGAAGCAGGTGAGCGGGAGTGCCAGACCAAGACAGGG
>PVJC01053674.1:0-10753 GCA_004026665.1 Murina feae | reverse complement strand
CTGGGCAGTGGTGGCCACCATGGGGGAGCAGGCAAGGGGGCCACCAGAAAACAGGCATTAGGACCAGCAGGCAGCACACAGCAGGGCCTGCTGAGCTGTGGCTGTGGCGAAGGGGGAGCAAATCAGGACCCACAGACAGCACCAGCAGGGCACCCTGCTGGGTGGTGGCAGTGGCAATTGGGGAGCAGGCAAGCAGGGCAACCATGGAGCAAGCAATGGGGACCTACAGGCAGCAACCAGCACGGACTGCTGGGTGGTGACTGCATCCACCAGAGAGCAGGCAAGTGGGGTGACCAGGGAGCAGGCAATCGACCTGCAGGCAGCACCCAGCAGGGCCTGCTTGCCCATCCCCATGGTGTGGAGCAGACAGGCCCAGCAGAGAGCAGAGAATCACATGAAATAGATCAAAGCCATCAGTAGCACATCTCCTGAGGGCTCCCCAATTGGGGAGGGTGCAGATTGGGCTGCTCTCCCCTGCCCTCCCCCTCCCCCACCTACCCGTGCACGAATTTCATGCACTGGGCCCCTAGTAATATAATAATTGACAAAATTCATTACTTTGGCTATAGAACAATAACGTAATTCCTAGGAAATGAGTATGTTTAACCAGATAAATACTAATATTATCTTGTTTTATGTTTTATGATTATATTGTTAGTTATAAGTAATACTCTCAAGAAATTATAAAGATCTCCTAATTAACACATTTTTTAAAAACTTTAAAAAATTTTATTGATTGATTGATTTTAGAGAGAGAGGGAGTAAGAAAGAAAGAGAAACATTAACTTGTTGTTCCATTTATTTATGCATTTATTAATTGAATCTTGTAAGTGCCTGACTGGGGCTCTAACCCACAACCTGTTGTATCATGACAATACTCCAACTAACTGAGCTACTGGGCCAAGGTTAGCCAACCCATTTTTAAATGAAGTCATTGAGAGAGAAATATGTCATGACATGCCCAAAGTTACAAAGTGCTTATAGCAATGTACTATATTTGCTTTCCTCAAATTGAAAGTCAAGCCTGTTTCACTCACAAATCTTGGCCCAAGCGGTACTTTATTTTCTTAATGAAAATTGAGGAAGGTATTTTATTTCACATCATAACACAGAGAAAGTGAATGTTGATCAATGAGATAACGCATAACAAAGTCTAGAGGTTGGGCTAAAAGGGCATGGTGTGGCAATGACAACATAACACCCTGTGTATTTTAGCAACCTTGGGGAGGGCTTTGGACTTTTTAGGCATTAGACTATTAAATCAAAAATTAGACTATTTCCTTTCTAATCCCAAGGGCCCCTACATCTGTCTTACATTATATAGTGCTTCTTAGTTTTATACCTTTCAAGTAGTGAAATGTTGACCCTTACAGCAATCTTCTTACATGGTTGGGGCAGCAGTTTTGTTGCTCTATGAAATTAATCTTTAACACATGTGGAAAAAACCAGATACTATCAAGCTGTGAATCAGTCTAAAATTCATATATAAATTTCAGCCTAGTGCTTTAAGCTATTGTCACATTGCATTTATTGCCTCTCCCTTAAAAATATTCACTCCATTTGAGTGTACACAATATTTAGATGCAGTCACATTTCTGATCGTCTCTTACTGCATTGAAGGTACATCTATCCAACATGGCAGCTTATGGCTAGAAATAAGCTCACAATCAATGTGAGTGCTAGATATTTCATCCGTCTGCTTAGATCTATGCTTCAGCCTCTTTCCTTTCTTCTCTGTGGTCTGTGAGGCTGATCGAGGTAGTTTCCTTAATGGTGTCCTTGTCCCCTGCCTTCCTATGGGTATTCATCCAGGGGAGACACTAGTAGAACCTCAGAAGACACGATAAGAGTGAAGTCTGGGTATATTTTCTCCTGAACTCATCCCTGTGTAATCATGAGTTAGCCACAGTCCTCTGGGTAACGTCTCTGGGTTCTGGAAACTTCTCTGCCCTTTCAGCACTAAGGGGAGCTCGGCTCCCTGATGTTGCTCATCTAAGTACATGACATCTCCCATGTACTTTCCTAGCCTCTGTTCTTTACTGAAGTCTGTCAGCTGACCCAGTTTAACATGCTTGCTTAAAATGGTCACTTTATTGGAGGAACATATAGAAATGGCCGTGCTAGTGTCAAGGATGTGTTAATAGGAGGTAATATGGGAGGACATTCTTTGGAACCAGTGGCCTCATGTCTGGCCTGACTCCTCACTTACTGCTGGGCATGACCTTGAGTACAGTTATTAACACATTTGTTCTTCAGTTTTCTCACACACACACACACACACACACACACACACACACACACACCACACACGCGCGCGTGCGCGCCCATGCACACAAACACATTAAGACAATACTGACCAACATATTGAGAACTATAAATGTGAGCGCCTTGTAATTCAATATTTTTAGTGGTCACTTTAAAATGAGCAAAACAACAACAACAACAACCAAGTAAAATACATTTCAAAAATATAACAAAAATAGATACAGAGGCAGAGCAGCACCATACAGACTGTCAAATTACAGCAACAAGGACAGGGAAGGTTGATGGGGGGGTAACAGATCAGCCAAAGGACTTTTATGCATGCATTTAAGCATAACCAATGGACACAAAACACTTGGGGTTAGGGGAGGCGAGGGGAAGGGCAGGGGAAAAAAGAGATATATGTAGTAATCTTTGTAAAACTGTATGTAATTAAAAAAAAAAGAAAAAAAAGAAAAAATATATTTACTGAAGTCAATATATTCAAAGTATTATTTCAATACGTAATCAGTAGAAAAAGTTAATGAGGTCTCTTACCTTGTTATGTATCAAAACAAGCCAAAAATGCTCATGTGTATTTCACATGAAGCACATCTTGGTTGAGACCAGCCATATTTCAAAAGCCCCAGAGCCAACCCCGGCTGGCAGCTGCAGTATCACACAGCACAGCAATAGCGCCTGTTTAAACACCTTGCTGAGCCACTCTCTCTACTCCTGTCACCTACAAGGTGCTTATGGGACGCTGCACGCCCAGCATTCACAGGCAGAGTTCCTGTGCCTCCAAGAACATCTGCTTCCACCAGCCGAATTGTATGTTTATTAAGGCTCACTTGTATTCCTTCCTAGACCTATTTATATCTGTTATATTTTTCATTATAATGATTTAGCTTAATTTTTCATAATATCAATGTGGAAATAGAGGTTTTTTTTGTATGAATATTAAGTTAGATGCTTAGGAAAGAATTAATGAAGGTAAGACACTATTTTTCTTTTGGGATTATTCTTATAGAGGCAACTGAAAGACAAGGAAAAGTTACCCTAAGTCAGAGGATTTTTACATTCAGCCTATGTTGAGAGTGTTAACTTTCTGCTCTACCCAAAGGAAATGAACCTGGACATCATAAATAATCTTATGGTTTTCTTAATGAAAAACAAGCCAAAAAAAGCTTAACTCCAATATAGAGATGTTATATTAACAGCTGTTAAAATACGTTTTAATTTTCTCTGTGTATGGGATAAATTCAAATTCTTAAATTTGTCTGTATAATTTTAATGATTCTTCATTATAGCCAATATTTTGGATTAGCTGGCCGTAGTTCTACTACCGCAGCCCCCTGAGGGCAGGGGCCACCCGTGTGGTGTTTGCCGCTGTATTCTCACCACCAGAATGGCGTTTGGCTCACAGCGGGTGCTCAACCAATGCTTGTGGGCAGATTGACTCATCCTCTCCATATGGCACCTCCTGTCCTGCAAGCCTTTGGTTTTTCAGCTTATCGTTTGCTGTCACACTTTAAAAAACACGATTGTATGTTATTTGCCACAGAAATAATGTTATGGTCTTTTATCCGAAGCAAAACATTATTCCAGTCATCCAGCAGAAGAAAACTCATCCTACATGTACCACAGTATGTTGGGATTTGATAATCTATTAGATCAATGCTTTGCTAGGGAAAATGGAAGCAAGAAAACAAAGTTAAGTCTATGTTATCCTAAGAAGGTAAAGAACAATAACAACTTGATTCTCACACGCTTCGGGGAGCTGCGAGTCAATATCCAACTCATAAAGTTGACTGAGACTCGTCTGGATTCACAGTCTGTTCATCGAGACACCTCAGTGTGTCTTCTTCCTAAGCCTCCGACTAACTGACAGTGACCATGGTTATACACAGAAACGAAACTGGAACACTCCCTGGCGTGAAGCATGCAGACAGGATGTATATCATTGCTGAGCTTTCTCCCCCTGCGTTATGCCAATGGTGAAGATTCAATCACCCTGAAGTTAAAGCTTGAATAATATTCCAGTTGGGACCAGCACCCTTCCTGAGGCACTTGCCAATACAGTAAGTCCTCGCTTCACGTTGTCAATAGGTTTTTGGAATCTGCAACTTTAAGCAAATCGACATAGAAGGAAGCCGATGTTGCCACAGGCTCATTGATAGCAACAAGAGTCAACTTCCTTTGTATAGTTCTGGCCACAGAAATATTACCAGACTTCTCAATAAAGACTTCCAACACTTCTAGTATTAAATCTTGAAGTAAATTTAAGAAAGACCAATGAAAACAAGTTAGACAATCCTTTCCCAGACCACTTCTTCCGGTTTAGGGTGGCAGGGGCCAGTCCTGGCAGCTCAGGGTACAAGTGGACACCCTCACTGGACAGGACACCCGTCCATCACAGGGCACATTCACACACACACCCACTCACTCAGCCTGGGACATTCAGACCCTGCAGTGAACCTAAGGTGCACATCCCTGGGACATGGGAGGAAGCTGGAGTGCGAAGAAGACCCTCGCAAACATGGGGACAACATGACACTCCACACAGACAGTGGCTCAGGCCAGACGTCAACGTTTTCTTCTCATCAACAGTATAATGAAATGATGCTGAATGAAAAGACAGTTTTCAAGAACTTGCTGAATACTTGTATTTTTTTCATAGTTCCCCATTAGTTTATCATGTTAATGTGAACTTTTCATGAAAGCATTAGATGCATTAAAATGCATACATCACAAGGGTACAACTTGATGACTTTTCACAAAGTGGGCAGACTGTAAACAGCACCCAGATCGAGATACAGAATGTGACCCACCGCCTGAAGCACCATGTCCTCTTCCAGTCGCCGTCCTGCCCAGCCAAGTGTAACACCCCGAGATGCTCACTGTGCACTATGTGCACTTACATGTGAACTGCATGCACATGGAATAACTCAGTATGCGCTCTGATGTGTTTGACTTGTTCCACTAATAAATGACTTTTCTGGTACAGATTCCTAGTTACAAAATGACTGGCACGGGGGTGTAATGTGCAGCATGGTGATGTCATTAATAATACTGGATTGCTGATTTGAAAGTTGACTAGGAGAGTGGACTTTGAAAGTTCTGTTACCAAGAAAAAAAATTTGTAACTATGCATGGTGTTAACTGGACTTACTGTGGTGATCATTCTGCAATATACACAAATATCAAATCATTACACTGTGAGACACCTGAAACTAATATAATGTGAGGTCAATTATACTTGATGAAAAAAGACATATGTGTAGCCTATGACACAGACAATAGTGTGGTGAAGGTCTGAGGAGCGCAGCTGAGGGGGTCAATAGGGGAGAAAGGGGGGCATCTGTAATACTTTAAAACAATAAAAAAAGTTAACAAAAACTTAAGTAGCTGCATAGTGGTAAGTAAACTCCTAGTTGACAAGACCATTTAGAACCTGGCTGTCTGTATTTTGCCTTACATCCTGTATTTCATTTTAAAATTAATAAATAAAATCATGTGTTTTAGATTCATTCATTTGTGCTGTAGTGTGTTTGTTCTCATTGATGTAAGGTGTTCCATTATACAAACATGCCTCAAGCTTTAACACATTCTACCACTGGTGACTATTTTCACTGTTCTCAGTTTCGGCTGCTCTGAGGATCCTCATGCCTGTCTTTTGGTAAACTGAGAACACATGTCTACTGACTAAACCTAGGAGTGGAAATTCTAATTCATAAACTGTGCAGATATTAAGGTCTAATAGACACGGTCACACAGTGTCTTCTGGATTGAGTTTCTTTATAAAGAAAAAGAGGCAAGGACAATTCATTCTTAGAAATGTTGATGGGTTGATTAGAGGATAGCAGACGTCATGTACATGTTACTCTCTAAGTGGTTTCATTAGAATATATCTTCTCTTGAAATGACAAAAATTTGCCAGCTGATAAACAGCTATCATCTGTTCTGTGGATTTTGTCATTGCTTTATTGTTATTTTAATGGCCCACAATTGTAGTAACATATTTAGTTACAAAAATTCTGGTTAATAGTAGAAATATGTAGTATTTATAAATATGATTTACTTTTATATGGGTCAGGACTTAGTGTGCCTGTGGAATGGAATTAGTACTGACATATATTTTCATATATGAAGTCAAATACACCATTTTGTGAAATTTATACTATACTGTTTAGAAACGGAATTTCTCAGTTCAGAAAACCCCATCAAATATTGGGTAAGCCTTGTTTCTCTATACATATAGAAATTTATTCTTAATTATGTTTTAAAAATTATTATATAGGTTATTGTGTAAATAGAGGATGAGAAAATACTTCCAAACTAATTTTACTTGGTTTTGGTATCAGGGAAATGATACCAAAATCAGACAAGAACTATAAGAAAAGAAAAAAATATCCACATTTTAATTTCCTTGTATGTATGTAATTCAAAAATTCTCGAGAATATTTTAAAAGTCTGTGTTGTATAGAAAATCTTGTCTTCATAAACACTCTTAAGTAGATTGTAAAATTTATCTAAAATACACTTTTATTTTACAAATTATAACAGAAAAACCATTCTAAAATATATCTCTCTCAGGATATTGGCAAGGTTGAAGCTTCCAGATGTCAGTCTATCTTTCAGAGGAGAAAGAAGCAAATGGCTATTCCGCATTGTTTTCCTCTCATTCTTTCAACATGCTCACACTAAATGCCTCGAGAAAAAGAACAATATTTTATTTTGTTTTGTATTCACAGAAGCTAGCATACCCCTTGGATCAATACAGACATGTCTAAACTGAATTAAAATTTTCCCTCTTCTTTCTAATCTTAGTCATCAAAATTATTTACTTGTTAAGATCAGCAAATACTTGGTTTCTTTGGCTTTGCCGATAATCCTTTTCTTGAAACTAGTTTCTTACATTGATCTTCACAGCTTCACCTCTTGTATTAATTGTGTCTAAAATGTCTAATGATATATGGCATCACTCTCCCAGAACCCTCCCTCTATTCTAGTATTTCCCAGCATTTTGTCCTCAGCTGTATTCTCACTTGTTTTGCTTTGCTGTGTGGCATCAACTATCATGCCTCAAAACCAGAGAGCTAGCCCAGGCTTCTTTCCTGAGAAATACTTTTAGGTTTCATTTTTCCACATGCCTACATAATCATTACCTGCATATCCCATCTCTGCTTCAAATTCAATTTAGTGCCATATTTTCAGTTGCAAACTGGATTTTCCTTTTACATTTCCTAATTTGGCTAATGGTGCCCAAATGGTGTTAGAAAATTGTAAATTATCTTAAGTATTTATTAATGCTTTCTCCTCGATGTATCTATGCTAAACCAAACACCAAAAGAATCACAATTTCCTCCTCCTATCCCCCTTTTTATTGCTAACATGTTTCCTGCACACATAATGATTTCTATGTACTACTGTAATTATGTTGTTACTGCTCTGAGAGACTCCAGCTGCAAGCTTCTTATCCATTCTCTGCATGCCAGGCAGCCCATGTGTGCTTCCCTAATAAACAAGTAGGTCTGTGTACTCGACAAACATGAATTAGGACATACATGATATTCTGGTTCATTAGTACATGGAAGGGATTGGAACATGCTGACTGTGTCTTCAAGAAACACTCAAGGGTCTTGCCAGGGTGGCTTAGTGGTGGAGGGTGGATCTATGAACCAGGAGGCCACGGCTTGATTCCCAGTCAGGGCACACACCCGGGTTGTGGGCTCCATCCCCAGTGTGGGGCCTGCAGGAGGCAGCTGATCCATTATTCTCTCTCATCATTGATATTTCTACCTTTCTCTCCTTCACCCTTCCTCTCTGAAGTCAATAAAAGTATATTAAATAATTGGAGATCTATCTATCAATCATTTGTTGTAATACTTTAAGCAATAAAAAAAATAAAAAAAATAAAGTTTTTTGACTCTGAAAAAAAAAGTATATTAAATAAAAAAGAAACACTGAAAGACACAATTATAAATAATGCTTGGACTATTATGGAGTTGATACAAGTGGGAGATTAAAAGGGGTATTCGTTCTCTCAACCAACTATTAAGGATGACTTCTGGGTATTGTTCTAAGCACTTGAGACACAGAGCTGAGCTGGACAAAAAGATTTCAGTGCCCATAAGTTTTATTTTCAACGGCAGAGGGGATGGTCAAGGAAGTCTCCATGGGAAGATTCCCGGGAGGTGAGCTTTAACATCACCGTTTCTGAAGGTGAGGCTCCAAAATTCATATTCTGATAAAAAGATTCATGAATGACTGTCATATACAGAGAGAAAGGTTAGAAATCAAACATGATTTCCTGTTGCTTAAATTTCCAGCAAAACAAAGAGTTTACCATCCACAACTGGATGTACTAGTATGCGGATCCCTGCGGATGGAATGAGATTCTCCATTCTAAAGTCTTCTCCACCGTTTCCCTGAGGTTACTCTTTCAATTCTCCTCAAGCTGGTTTCATTGACTGCCATCAATCGCTCCAGTAATCCATAACTCTGTATTCCTTCCGATGCTCTGAGCCGGAAAAGAAAGTGTGCTCTTAGGGAATGTCAAGGGCAGGCACTTGGATGAGAGCGTGGAAAGCACCTGCTGCCCGCCTGGGAGGTGGCTTTAGGAGGCGGTGTGCTGAAGGAACGGAGGCCAGGGGAGCAGGAATGAGTGCAAAGACCAGTCTTTCTCCTCCGCAGTTTTCAGTTTCTTACGTTTAGACCCCAGAGAGAGATTGTTTTTATTCACCTGGTCCCAGGGCCTGCCAGAGTGCCTGATATAGATTATGCTCTTCCTATATATTTATTAAGTACATAAATATACATAATAAGAAACTGAAATGGTTTAATATATCAAATCGTTTAATATATCAAATATATCATTTCTCAAGAATATTTCATCAAACGTTTATTTTCCCAGCCACCATTAAGAGGCGTATGTCCTTGATAATGTTTACACGCTAAAGAGCTGTCACTGTAGCAACTGAACAACTGTCTCCAGGAAACAAGGGAGAGATGGAGTAGTCCTCTGGGTCTTTTGCTCAGCAAGTCCATGAGGCTACTTGGATTTCTAAGTGCTCAGGGCCTGAGGAATTATTGTGATGGTTATTTCCTCTGAAAACACTGCACTGTCATGGATGCCTTTACCTCTGCGTACAGATGCACATAGGAACCTCAGAAAATGTGAGAGCCAGGGGAGAATATTTTATGTCTCATAAGGGACTGTGCTCTTGACCCCACAAGAAAGTCAACCCTGAGCAATGCTGGCAGGTTTGCTCATTCTCTGGGTTCTAGGGAGGTAGTACGAAGTAATGAGAGGGAAAAGGAATATCTCAGAGAGTACGTTTTCAACTTAAAATATTTTTTTAAATATATTTTTATTGATTTCAGAGTAGAAGGGAGAGGGAGAGAGAGAGAGAGAGAAACATCAGTGATGAGAGAGAATCGTTGATCAGCTGCCTCCTGCATGCCCCACACTGGGGATCAAGCCTGCAATTTGGGGAGTATGCCCTGGCCAGGAACTGTGACCTCCTGGTACATAGGTCAGTGCTCAATCACTGAGCCACGCCTACCTGGCTGCTTTCAACTTTCTTACTCCAGCACTTAGCATTAACTGACTTCTAGGAATTTGCTACACCTTTGTGGGCCTCATTCTGCACGCATGTAACATGTAAAGTACTAAGCACTCGCCCTAACCGGTTTGGCTCAGTGGATAGAGCGTTGACCTGCGGAGTGAAGGATTCCGGGTTCAATTCTGGTCAAGGGCATGTACCTTGGTAGTGGGCACATCCCCAGTGGGGGGTGTGCAGGGAGCAGCTGACCGATGTTTCTCTCTCATCGATGTTTCTAACTCTCTATTCCTCTCCCTTTCTTTCTGTAAAAGAAAAATCAATAAAAAAATATATAAAGTACTAAGCATTCTTGTAGGTCATTTCCCTAAAATAAGCTTAGTTCCTTGCATGCATTACACACTCAGAGAATAATTTCCATTCCCTCACTCTAATGCTCCAATTTGTACCTATTTGGGGACTTACATGATTCAAAATCTAGGAGTAAATGCAAGTTACATCCCTAAAATGCAAATCATGCTAATTTGATTTTACAATATAAAATGAACAATGATAGGGGTGCTTCAAAGGGTCATGAGGAACAACAACTTTACATGCCTGGAGAAACTTCACTTCGCCGCCTCCCAGCTGGCACTGAGGATCCCTGTGCTTGCTCTTCATTTTGACTGCAGATTGAGGGTTGCAGCGGAAATTCACCTGGTTTATCCTTATTTTTCTCTCTGGGAAAATAAGGGACTCTAAACGTAATATTCACTCAAGGTGACCCGACTATAGGCCAGAATTTTCTTTTCTGAAAAGTGTAGTGTGAGGTCCATGCCATTGTTACTCTATTCTGATAAGAACATCTCTCACTGCTGGGTGACTCCCCCTTTGCCCTTTATGTCCTTGCTGTCCATCTCTGGAGGGTTCTTCTCCTCTGAAGCTCCTTGTAGAAACTTCTTAGATTC
>PVJC01053673.1:0-10742 GCA_004026665.1 Murina feae | reverse complement strand
TAAGTTTGACATGCTTGAGGTAGAAGGAACACTTAAACAAAAACAGAGAGGCAAGAAAGAGTATCATTTATTTATGAAGAATTGGGACTTCTGCTGGTTTGGAATTGCTGGAATACAAAGTACAAGGCAAAGAGTGGTAAGAGGTAAGATGGGAGTGGTAGATAGGGACTAGGTCACAGAAGAAATTTCAGAGCATGAGCATTGAAGGTATGAAAACAAACAGACTTGAATCATATAAGTCACAGAGTTCTCTCCTCCGGGGTTCTCTTCTTCAGTAGGGTGCTCAGGAGAGCATACGGTGGAACCATGGCAATTTACTTAAGGCAGGGGGCACAGGAAGCATTTTGCTCTTGAACTACAATGCTAGTAGTTAGTCTTTGGGAGTGGATTGGGTTTGGGTTAAAACTCTTAAGAATGGAGAATTCCAGAAATGTTCATTTAACCTCCTTCTTTCCCCAGTTAAGCCCAAAAGCTGGTCAGACAAGTAAGCATCTGTAGGTAGATGTTTGGAGAAGTCCCTTGCTTCATGGGCTTGTCTTAGTCTATCCATCTTAATTATACTTAAAGCCACCAAGACCACCTCTGGGTTTAAGCTGTGGTCAGTAGAAAACCAGGGGTCTGTGCTTACAGATGAGCAAGGTATTATGCTCTTGGGTGTGCACAGGGCCAGAACCATGGCTTATAGCCTTGTATTCCAAGAAATCAGCATCTCCACAGCTCAGCCAACTTTGGAAATAAATGTCCCAAAATCAGCAAATAACTGCTGTACTGTGGCCAAGGCAATAGCAGCTGCTTCTGAGAATATAATGAGGTAAAGAAGGAACACAAAATACTTTGCTAAATTCTTTCTACAAGAAACTGGAATAACAATGAATTAAAACTCCAGTGATGGATTGTTTATGATTAATAACCCTTAATAAAAGTTTTATACATCCTGTGTTTATACAAAGCACTGTGGCTCACTGAGTCCTTAATCTACATGACTTCACCCAATTAAAAAAAAAATACATTCACCTAAAATATTTGGATGAATGAGGGAAACATCATTTACTATTTGCATTATCTGAAATTCTCTACATCACCAGACTATATATACACAATTCTGAATTATATTTATCCAAGAAATACTGCTTTAAGTAAAAACCTTGACATTTGAGGTGAGGAGTGGACCTCCCAACACAGTCCAAGTTATTTTGCTTTGTTTTTTAACAGCTTCAGAAAAATCAATAGGAGAGGAGAGGAGGATATGAGATGCTTTTAACTTTACTGTCACTCTTGAGTATCTACAGATCCCCCATCTCCATGAAGCAGAAACATGTTCCCTCCAATTCAAAGAAAATTGAAAACTTGAATGATTACATTTAAATCCTATTTAACCTGGAAGAATGTGAGCAGTGTGCCTGCCAGAACATCAATAATGAATTTGGTCACTTGGGCCTAGAGTAAGAAAGTCATCCAAGATTGAACAAGAATGGAGTCTTTGAAGGTGGCCATGATGGAGCCCGCAACAATGTGTTAAGAATCTCAGAAGCATTTCTCCAAAACAAGCCAAGGCACAAGTATATTTGAATTTTCAGAGAACAGATAATCCACCTGAGGGACATCAGGTCAAAGACTGTAAGGAGGAAAGCCAGGATATTAGCCATTCTTTTCCTCTTTGTTAGGGTCCTGGGTCACTCATCTACCCCAACATTTAGGAGAATATTAAGGCATCCAGAACATACACCATCTATGGATAGTTGTCCAGGTCCTAAGGAAGTATCCTGATGTTCCCAAATATTCACTCAGAAGTACACAAACCAGAGGCAAAAGGGGAATGGGGGAAAGTAGAAAAAGGCAAAGGGGGGATAAATGGTGATTGAAGGAGACTCGAGTTGGCGTGGTAAACACAATACAATATACAGATGATGTCGTACAGAATTGTACACCTGAAACCCATATAATTTTATTAATCATTGTCTCCCCAAGAAAGTTAATAAAATATTTTTTTAAATCTCACAAGCAAAAATATGGTAACTTGTTTACAATGTATGTTAAAAGTTTAGAAATACTCTTTTTAAACAAAGGAAACCAATGGTAGTAGGGAGAAACACACAGACATACATGCCAGACAATACTGTTTAAAAATTTTTAAAGCTATGGTTAATGGATTTTACCACAGAATAACTCTACTTTTTTTTTTAATCATCTACAGTCTATAGGGACAGTCAGATTGGACCTTCAGATGTCTGACTAAATCTGTTTTCTTCACACCAAATCTCAGTACTAAATAATATTAAGTGATATTCTATTTTTTTCCTGTGGTTAAGTGTCTACAACATACTGGAAGGGCCTGAAATGCAGAGACTAGGTTTCTATTATTTACTTGTCTTCTCTATAGCAAAGTACTTGTTTTATGAAATAGGCGCCATGAAAATTATGTGTGAGTTAATTGGTAAACATAAAAACATGCTTGTCTTTAACATGACCCAATATGTTGTTTAGGATATGGCCCGACTAGACAAATTAATTTAAAAAGACAAAGGTTTTAACAATGGATTTTGCAACTAAGGACTTGGCATTCTGTGGATAATAATATACCCCTAGGGAAGAAGTGACTTGGTCTGGTCACTGTAGTTCCAAGTCCTAATATAGTTCATGCCATACTCTTGTTTTAAAATTTTATTTTTTGATTTTTTACAGAGAAGAAGGGAGAAGGATAGAGAGTTAGAAACATCGATTAGAGAGAAACATCAATCAGCTGCCTCCTGCACACTCCCTACTGGGGCTGTGCCCATGCCCTTGACCAGAATCAAACTTGGGACCCTTGAGTCCACAGGCCAACGCTCTATTCACAGAACCAAACTGGCTCAGGCAATGCCATACTCTTTTATCAAGACAGAAAAATACCTAGAGCTCAAAGCCCAACTTCAAACAAATAAGTACGGGAACGCTTTCTGTTCTGAAAAGATGATTTATATGTTCTTTCTGTCAGTTTTGGCACATTGTATTATGAGAATGCAAGTTCTGAAATCCCAGAAGATTTCTAAACTAATGTACAAATCAGAGCTGGCTTTGGTACATATAAGGGGATACATCCTGGGGAATTTTGCAAAACTTGACTATATGGAGTAAGCAGTTCTGGTGATTTCAAAGAGGCCAAGGGAAACAAACAAAGCTTTATTTGGGGTTATATAAAATAAGACCATATTAGAGACATAAATTACTAGAAGAAACATTTCAAATCCAAGGTAAACCATGGCTAAATGTTCTCTGTCTGGGTGGCTTGCCCTCCAAGGGATCTGAATTTACCCAAGGTTAATGGAGACCAAGGTCAGAGGCAGAACCTAGAATAGAACTTAATTCCCAGTAGGCAGGCTACAGCCTCAGACACAGTTTGAAGATTCCACCCAGGACTAAAACAAGCATTATATCAGAAATCTGTAAGCCTTGAGTAAAATGAAATAAGTTCATTGACTCATAAAAATCCCATTTTTGAACAATTGACCTATAGATTTAGTGAGCTGCAGGGGTAAGAATGAGATGATATCTTGTGTATGCCATGTGTCTCTGATAAAAATTCCTAAGGAATAGGCAAGCCACCTGCAGGTTTGGGGGAAATCATAGTTTAAAATACTCTTCAGGAGTTTGACTGGTAGCTATGATGCGCAATGATGAGGCAAGCAGATCCTCATTCTGAAATGAATCATGGACCCTGAACAAAATAAAATGAAAATGGATTTGTGAGTAACTGAGAGAAAATTGGACTTAATGCTGTGCCCACACATTGCCCAAATCTGGAAATGATCAATGTTACTGAAAAATAAATAGAATTTTTTTAAAGACATTGGAAATTGCCTGCATCAAATGAACCCTGCTTTTCTTGACAGAGCCTATATCAACTCTGGGCTACTCAGAAGAATCTGTCTTCTGAACAGCCACTTGCTGAAGAGAAAAAAAGGAGGTGAATTCCTGCCTTTACAAAGAGAGGGGGCTTGGATATAGTGGGAATAGAAAGGACACAGAGTCCAATTAAGTAGAAAAGAGATGAAGGGTGACCCTTTCCAGGCTGAAGACAATTGATCAAGTTACCCTTAAAATATAGATTATCTCTAAAAGGGGCCTTTATCAAACTATTCTAAGAAACTCTTGAAAAAAATGGCGGCAGAGTAGGAGGATGCTGTATGGTCATGCTCCCAGGAACAAGCTGGAAATACAACTGAAATATGGAAAGGCTTCCCAAATAATCAACGGAAAACTCACAGGAGTGAACCCTGATACCCAAGGACCAAAGGTGGAGTCAGCGTAGAGACTGGTAGGAGGGCTAGAGGCATGAATGGGCTGGCCGGGCACCCACAGACGGCAACTGAAGTCCCAGAGATACATCTCAGCTAGAAGAGGGGGTGCCACTGAGAACTCTGGGATCTAATTCCAGAGCTGGGCTCCCCAGCAGAGAGCACCAAACTGAGGAGGGTATCCACATAACCTCAAGCTGTGCAAAGCAGTGGGGGTGCTGTCTGCCAGGGAGTGGCAGCTGAAACGTTGTGCACCCTCTTAAAGGACCAATGCACAAAAATTCCCTGTGGAGCCACCCACCTTGTGCTCTAGCAGAGGGAGGGTGAAGTGGACTGGAGCTGTGAGAGCAGACCCAGGACTGGGGACTTGGGGGATAGAGCTCAGAAGGCATACACCCCAAGTTTCCTGGGCTGAGTCATTCCCTCACACAGCCAGAGAACTTCTTTCCCACATAGACATTTGCCTTGCCTGGGGGGATAGACATCTGCCTTGCCTGGAGGGGAAGACAGTCGACATACCCTATTGGAAAACACCTTGCCTGAGGCCACTTAAGAGATTAATAGTAACAATTAGGAGAACATAAAATCTAAGGTTGCTGAACCCAGGGTTGGTCTGACCCCACCTGGTGACATTCCTGCTGCCTACAACACAGATCCTTTGAGAGAGTCTGTTATCGGAAGCGTATACACCCAGAGACCCTGCAAACACGGCAGCCTGGGACCAGTTATGAACCCAGGAACACCAGACCCCCAAACATCACGAATACGTGGATTCAGATGAGCATTGCACCTCCTCATGGAAAGGAGAGAGAGAACTACATAACCAGATACCCACAGAAGAGAGATCATGGGGAGACAAAGAAACAGCCGCATATGAAAGAAAAACAGGCATCACCAGAAAAAGAAGTAAACGAAATGGAGGCAAGCAACCTGTCAGAGAAGGAATTCAGAGAAATGGTCATAAGTTAGATGAAAAGAATGGAAGACAAATTCAACAATATGTGTAAGAACCAAGAAGAAATAAAAAATGACATCACTGCTATAAAGAACTCAATAGAAAGCATCAACAGTAGAATAGAATAGAATAAGCAGAGGATCACATCAGTGAGTTAGAAGACAAGGGAGGAAAAAATACCCAAGCAGAGAAGCTTCTAGAAAAAAAAAATTAAAAAGCAGGAGGAGCACCTAAGAGAACTTTGGGACAACATGAAAAGAAACAAAATCCATGTAATAGGGGTGCTAGAAGGAGAGAAACTGAGCAAGGAATAGAAAGCTTGTTTGAATAAATAATGACAGAAAACTTCTCTGATATAGGGAAGAAAAATCTCACACAAATCCAAGAAGCTCATAGAGTCCCAAACAAAATGAACCCCAAAAGACCAATGCTAAGGCACATTATAAGTAAATTGGCAAACACCAATGACAAAGTAAGAATCTTAAAAGCAGCCAGAGAGAGACAGAAAATTACCTACAAAGGATCCCCCATTAGACTAATGACAGACTTCTCAACAGAAACACATCAGGCAAGAAAAGGATGGAATGAAATATACAAAGTCATGCAAAGGAACGGTCTGAATCCAAGAATACTGTACCCAGCAAGGCTATCAATCAAAATTGAGGGTGAAATCAGGAGCTTCACAGACAAAAAAGGACTAAGGGAGTTTGTTACCACCAAACCAGCAATGCAAGAAATGTAAAAGGGTCTGCTGTAAAAAGAAAAAAAAATAGGAAACAAAGAAGGAACACAGGGGTAAAGAATAAAAATGGTGACAAAGTTATCAATAATAACTTTAAATGTAAATGGATTAAAGGCCCCAATCAAAAGACATAGGGTAATTGAGTGGATAAGAAAACATGACCCATATATCTGCTATCTACAGGAAACCCACCTCAGAAAAAAAGACACACACACAGGCTGATGGTGAAGAGATGGAAAAAGGTTTTTCAGGCGAATGGAAATTTAAAAAAAAGCTGGGGTAGCAATACTTATATCTGACAAATTAGATCTCAAAGTGAAGGACATAAAAAGAGATAAGGAAGGCCACTTCATGATACTAAAGGGAGCAATCGAACAAGAAGAAATAACTGGTAAACATATACGCACCCAATATAGGACCAACCAAATACATAAAAAACCTTCTAAAGGATATCAAGGGAGAGATTAACAGCAGTAGGGGACTTTAATACCCCATGATCACCACTGGACAAATCCTCTAAACAAAAAATCAGCAAAGAAACATCAATCCTAAATGACTCACTCACAGATGGAATTAATTGACAACTTCAGAACACTTCATCCCAAAGCCACAGAATATACATTCTTCTCAAGTGCACATGGGTCATTCCCAAAGATAGACCATATATTGGGACACAGGAAAAGTCTCTTCAAATTCAAGAAGATAGAAATCATATCAAGCATCTTCTCAGATCACAATGGCATGAAATTGAAAATCAACTACAATAAAAACAATCCAAAAAAAATCAAACACATGGAGACTAAATAGCATGCTATTAAACAATGACTGGGTTACCAAAGAGATCAAAGAAGAAATAAAAAACATCATGGCAACAAATGACAATGAAAACACAACAATCCAAAACCTATGGGACACAGCAAAAGCAGTCTTGAGAGGGAAGTTCATAGCACTACAAGCCTATTGCAAAAAAAAACAAGAAACAATGATAATAAATTACCTAACCATACAACTCAAAGATTTAGAAAGAGAGCAACAAGAAAAGTCCAGTGTAAGCAGAAGGGAGGAAATAATTATTAGATCAGAGCAGAAATAAACAACATAGAGACAAAAAAAAAATACAAAAGATCAACAAAACCAAGAGCTGGTTCTCTGAAAGGATAAACAAGATTGGTGAACCGCTAGCCAAGCTCACCAAGAAGCAAAGAGAAAGGACCCAAATAAACAAAATCAGAAATGAAAGAGGAGATATAACAACAGACCTCACAAAAATACAAAGGATTGTTAAAAAGTACGATGAACAACTATTCCAACAAACTGGACAACCTGGAGGAAATGGACATATTCCTAGAAAAATACAACCTTCCAAAACTCCATCAGGAAAAATCTAAAAATCTCAACTAGCCAATACTATGGAAGAAATTGAAGCAGTAATCAAAAAGCTTCCAGCAAACAAAAGCCTGGGGCCAGACAGCTTCACAGGGGAGTTTTACCAAACATTCAAGGAAGAACTAAAACCTATCCTCCCCAGACTATTCCAAAAAATTCAAGAGGAAGGAACACTTCTAAGCTCATTCTATGAAGTCAGCATTATCCTAATAACAAAACCAGACAAAGACAATGCAGTGAAAGAGAATTAAAGGCCAATATCCCTCATGAACATAGATGCCAAAATCCTCAACAAAATCCTAGCAAATCAGATCCAGCAGTACATCAGAAAGATCATACACCATGACCAAGTAGGATTTATCCCAGAGATGCAAGGATGGTAAAACATCTGCAAATCAATAAACATGATACATCACATAAACAAATTGAGAGATAAAAACCACATAGTCATATCAATTGATGCAGAAAAAGCATTTGACAAAATCCAACACCCATTTTTGATAAAAACTCTCTGCAAGGTGGGAATAGAAGGATCATACCTCAACATAATAAAACCCATATATGACAAACCCACAGCCAACATCATACTCAATGGGCAAAAACTAAAACCATTTCCCCTTAAAACAGGAACAAGACAGAGATGCCCACTCCCACCACTCCTGTTCGACATAGTATTGAAAGTATTAGCCATTGCGATTAGACAATAAGAAGAAATAAAAGGCAACCAAATTGGGAAAGAAGTAAAACTGTCCTTATGCACAGATGACATGATATTGTACATAAAAAACCCTAAAGACTCCATCAAAAAATTATTAGACTTAATAAATGAATTCAGCAAAGTAGCAGGATACAAAATTAACACCAAGAAACCTATGATGTTTGTATACACCAATAGTGAACTTACAGAAAGAGAGACTAAAAAAGCAATCCCATTTACCATCACACCACAAAAATAAAGATATCTAGGAATAAACTTAACTAAAGAGGTAAAGACCTCTACTCAGAAAACTACAGGACACTGAAAAAAGAGATAGAGAAAGACATAAACACATGGAAGAACATACCATGTTTATTGATTGGTAGAATCAATATCATTAAAATGTCCATACTCCCCAAAGCAATCTATAGATTCAACGCACTCCTCATTAAAATACCAACTATATATTTCACAGACTTAGAATGAATTCTCCAAAAATTCTGGAATAAAAAGACCTCAAATAGCTGCAGCGATCCTGAGAAAGAACAAAGTAGGTGGGATCTCAATACCAGATATCAAGCTATATTACAAAGCCACTGGAATAAAAAAAGACCTCAAATAGCTGCAGCGATCCTGAGAAAGAACAAAGTAGGTGGGATCTCAATACCAGATATCAAGCTGTATTACAAAGCCACTGTTCTCAAAACTGCCTGGTACTGGCACAAGAATAGACACATAGATCAATGGAATAGAATAGAGAACCCAGACATTGACCCAAACCAATATGCTCAATTAATATTTGACAAAGGAGGCAAGAACATACAATGGGGTCAAGACAGTCTCTTCAATAAATGGTGTTAGGAAAATTGGACAGATACATGCAAAAAAATGAAACTAGACCATCAACTTACACCATACACAAAAATAAACTCAAAATGGATAAAGGACTTAAATGTAACATGGGAAACCATTAAAATACTAGAGGAATACAAAGGCAACAAAATCTCAGACATATGCCAAAGCAATTTCTTTACCGATATAGCTCCTAGGGCATTTGAAACTAAAGAGAAAATAAACAAATGGGACTACATAAAAATAAAAAGCTTCTGCATAGCAAAAGAAACCATCAACAAAACAACAAGAAAGCCCACTGCATGGGAGAACATATTTGCCAATGTTATCACTGATAAGGCTTTAATCTCCTACATTTATAGGGAACTCATACAACTTAACAAAAGGAAGATAAACAACCCAATCAAAAAATGGACAAAGGACCTAAATAGACACTTTTCAAAGGGGGACATTCAGAAAGCCAACAGACATATGAAAACATGCTCAAAGTCACTAATCATCCAAGATATGTAAATCCGAACAACAATGAGGTACCATCTCACACCTGTCAGAATGGCTATCATCAACAAATCAACAAATGACAAGTGCTGGAGAGGATGAAGAGAAAAAGGAACCCAAGTGCACTGCTGGTGGGAATGGAAGACTGGTGCAGCCACTGTGGATAACAGTATGGCATTTCCTCAAAAACTTAAAAATGGAACTACCATTTGACCCAGTGATCCCACTTCTAAGAATATATCCCAAGAAACCAGAAACATCAATCAGAAAGGATATATGCATCCCTATGTTCATAGCAGCACAATTCACCATAGCTAAGATTTGAAAACAGCCTAAGTGCCCATCAACAGATGAATGGATTAAAAAATGGTGGTACATCTACACAATGGAATACTATGCTGTTGTAAAAAAGAAGGAATTCTTACCATTTGCAACAGCATGAATGGAACTGGAGAGCATTATGCCAAGTGAAATAAGGCAATCAATGACATAAAAATACCACATGACATCAGTCATTTATGGATAATAAAGACCATTATAAACTGATGAACAAAAATAGTTACAGAAGCAAAGCAGCATCAAATAGATTGTCAAACTACAGCAGGAAGGCCAGGGAGGATTGGGGCAGGGGGTGGGGGGAGGCAAGAGATAAACCAAAGGACTTTTATGCATGCATATAAGCATAACCAATGGACACAAAACACTTGGGGTGAGGAAAGGCAGGCGGAAGCTCAAGGGGGGTGGGGAAGGAGACATATGTACTACTCTTTGTAATATTTTATGCAATTAAAAAATTACATAGAAAAAAAGAAACTCTCATTCTATGGTCAAATAAGTTTGGGAAATTCTAAATGTTATGATCTTCTCCTAATGGTCCATAATACACATCAGCTTATTAAAGGCACTGAGAAATCCTGTAGTATAGACATTTTTAATAGCATTAAATTGGCAGAACTGGTATTCAGACATGGTTTATCTTTGAAGCTCATGCTTTTACTCATCTATGCCTTAATGCTCCATTTTAAATGAATATGTTTTCTTAATTTTATAAAGCTTAAATAACACATACAAACAGAAAATAATGAAATAAACACATCTATGCACCCAGCGCCAGAAATTAACGAATGTTAACATTTTTGTCAGGTTTGTTTCTTTTTTAAAAAATTTTGTTTTATTGCTTAAAGTATTACAACGAATGATAGATAGGTCTCCATTTTTTCCCCTTGACCTTCCCGCCTCCTCCCCTCCCCCTCCCCCAGTGTCTTGTGTCCATTGATTATGCTCATATGCATGCATACAAGTCTTTCAGTTGATCTCTTAACTCCCCCCCGCAAACCT